>JAZHYW010037919.1:0-16825 GCA_037355805.1 Ixodes ricinus | reverse complement strand
CCTCACACCCCTCACCGCCCTCACCGACCTCACGCACTCACGGCCCTCACATTCCTCACGCGCTGACCGCCCTCACGGTCCTCACGCACTCATGGCTCTTCCCACCCCTCAAGCACCTGCATGGCCCTCACACCCCTCACGCACTCACCGCCCTCCCGGCCCTCACGCACTCATGGCCCTCACACCCCTCACGCTCGCTTCGCCCTCACAACCCCTCACGGTCCGCTCACGCACTCACCGCCCTCACGGTCTTCACAGCCCTCTCGGCCCTCACGCACTCATGGCCCCTCACACACCTCCCGTACTCACGTCCCTCACGCAATCATGGCCCTCACACCCCTCACGCACTCACGGCCCTCACGGCCCTTACGCACCTCGCGGCCCTGCACACCCCTCACGCACTCACGGCCTTCATAGCCCTCACACACTCTTGGCCCTCACACCCCTCACGCGTTCACCACTCTCACGGCCCCTCGCGCACTCACGGTCCTCACGCACTCATGGCCCTCACGCACTCACGGTCCTCACACCCCTCACGCGGTCACCACCCTCACGGTCCTCACGCACTCACCACCCTCATGGCCCTCACGCACTCACGGTGCTCACAGCTTTCACGGCCCTCACACCCCTCACGTTCCTCACTCACCCTGCACACATGAATTTTTGGGGTTCAGACACTCACTCACCCGGCCCCCTACCCCACTCCTGTGAAGGAGTGAGGGGGAGAGAAGGTGAGCGAGGGCCCTTATGAGTGACATTTGCCCAGGTATGAGGATAACAGGTCTGAACACTCTTCTGGGGTTTGCTTACCTGAAAACAGAGAAATGTCTCAAGGGAGGAAAATACAGAACACTTTACATGTATATCGAGGGACATCAGAGAAATTGGCCTAATCAGGAAATAATTATCATAGGAGACATGAATGCCCACTTAGAAGAGTTTGACGGATTCACAGATACAACCGGAAAGTTGCTAGAAGATTTCTGTGATGCCCTGGACCTAGTGTTAGGTTAATGCACAAGTAAAATGCGACGGGAAAATAACGTGGGAACGAAACAACTCACAACTCAACAATATGACTACTGCCTCATGTCCCACAAACTGTATGACAGGCTAGGAAGTATGGAAATAGATGAGGAAGGTACAAAAAGCTTAGGGAGTGACCACAAAAGAATTAAGATTAAATTTGGCGCATCCGAACCAGAACAACAAGCTCAGGAACGAGCGGGTAAGCCGAAACTAAGTGAAGCTCAAATACAAAAAAGTATCTAAAAGTATTGAGAACATAGTATTGAAACAACCAGAAAGAGAATGGACGTATGAGGATTTAATAGGAATCTTTAAAAGAGAATTAGAGAAGCATCGAATTAAACAAAGAGGAAAGCAAAAACGAAGACACAAACCAAAAAGCTGGTGGGATAAGGAGGTCAAAGCAGCCATATTGCGGCGCCAAGAGGCATCTAGGGAGCATAGGTGGGCAAAGAAAAGGGGAGCCTTGCCAGCTGAAGTAGCATCAAAATGGGAGAACTTCCAAGAGCGGAAAAGGGAGACATCAGCTTTAATACAGGCCAAAATTGGGAGTGCAGGAGTGCAGTGGATGATGGAAATAAATAAAAAAAATAGGAATGCGGCAAAAAAGTTTTGGGAGCACATTAAAGCGCAGGGGAGAAAGACAGAGGGTTTCCAACACATACTGACCACACAGGAGGGGAGAAGAGTAGAGGGGGAAGAGGCACGGGAATATATTAGGCGGACAATCGAAGAGGCTTTCTCCCAGCTTGAGCAGAGGGGGACAGTGGATAGCACTGACAGCAGCAGTGTAGAGGAGGAGCAGAATTGTGTAACAATGGAGACGACCACAAGAGAATGGGATAAGGCAGAAAGTAAGGTTCCAGCAGGTACAGCGACAGGCCCAGACGACATACCCATGGAACTCATTAAGACACTAGGAAAAACAAGCAAATTGAAGTTACGGCATGTGATTAATCAAATAATTATGGGAGGAGAGGTACCCAATGATTGGAAACTAAGTAAAATGAGACTAATATATAAAGGCAGAGGAAACAAAGACAACATTAAGGCATATCGCCCAATAACGGTAACTTCAGTTATATACAGATTAGCTATGCAGATAGTAAAGCGGAGAATGGAGGAATGGGCAGAAGATATGCAAATACTGGGTGAGCTCCAAAACGGATTCCGAAGAGATAGAAGACTGGAAGATAACTTATTCGTCGCCACACAATGTATAGAAATAGCAATGAAGAACCAAACTCCTTTATGGTTAGCTTTTTGGACATCAAGGGAGCGTACGATAATGTGAGCCAGGAAAAACTCTGGGGTCAGCTGAAGGAGTATAACTTAGATGCAAATTTGGTTAGGTTTCTTCAGCAGGTGTACACAGACAATAAGGTAGTTATAACATGGGAAGCAGAAACTACACAACCCGCAGCAATAAAAAGAGGGCTCAGGCAGGGCTGTCCACTGTCACCTCTGCTCTTCATGATATATCTCAGTGAAATGAAAAAGAAATTAGAGCAGAGCAACTTAGGTTTTGATGTGAGTTATATGGAAGGAGGGAGAAATGTAGTACAGGTAATACCAGGACTGATGTATGCGGACGACATAGTACTTATGGCAGATAACCAGGATACGTTACAGGAACTAGCTGGAATATGTGGAGAGGAAGGGGACACCTTGGGCATGAGTTTTAGTAGTGACAAGTCTGGAGTAATTGTGTTTAACGACGAAAAGAGGGAACCCCTGAGGATACAAGACATTGTAATAGACCATGTAGGAAAATACAAATATCTGGGAGTCTGGCTCAATGAGGGAAGGAAATATCTAGAGGAACACGAGGAGAATATAATTAGAAAAAGGAAAATAAATTCATCTATTATGAAGCTCAAGGCACTATGGAACTATAATAGATATGAAGTGGTCAGAGGTATATGGAAAGGAGTGATGGTACCAGGACTGTCTTTTGGCAATGGGGTACTGTGCATGAAATCAGAGGTTCAATCAGGATTAGAAATTCGACAAAGAAGCGTAGGCAGATTGGCACTGGGAGCACATGGAAAGACACCAAATGAGGGAGTACAGGGGGACATGGGCTGGTCGTCTTTTGAGAGCAGGGAGGCAATTAGTAAGTTGAAATTTGAACAAAGGTTGACCGAAATGGATGATACGCGGTGGGCACGGAAGGTATTCAAGTATTTATACATGAAAAGTTTAAACACAAAATGGACAAACCGAACCCGAAAGCTTACATTTAAATACCTACACACTAGTGATGGGGCTGAGCAGACTACTTCAGTGGAAAAGGGAGTGAAAGAGGCAGAAAGAAAAATGTGGGAGGTAAGAATGCAGAAAAAATCAGCTCTAACAATGTACAGGACACAAAAACAGGACATAAGAAAGGAAAATGTGTTTGACAATTCACTGGGAAGTTCTTTACTGTTTGAGGCGAGAACGGGAGTTTTGAGGACGAGGACGTATAGGGCTAAATTTCAGGAGACAGACACATTATGTGCTGCCTGCCATAATGAGAGCGAGACACTAGAGCACTTGGTTTTGAAGTGCACAGGGCTTCGCCCTGCCCTCCCTGAAGGGGTAACAGATTTGGCCAGGGCCCTGGGTTTTGCTGGCGACGATGGAAGGACGGAAGAGAAAAGGATTACAGTCACAAAGAGGCGATTAGAAGATTGGTGGAAATTATCTAGGGAAAATTGAATGATGCACAACTAACTAGCACAGCTGGGGACAGGCGGGACAGAGGAAAATTGGGACTCCCTCCCGCGTGGCTCCGGCCCAAAGTCTCAACCCTGTCCCCCAGTGGGTCCGGTGCTGGGGTAACGCCGACAAGGTTTGACCAGAGGAAAATTGGCGACTCCCTCGCCGGGGAGAAGAGGCGGGGGTGATGTTTTTAGTTTTTTTGCCCGATCCCCCAAAGGTCATCCTGGTGATATCCCACACTGCCTGGTGATAGTTAGGGGGAGAAAATTGGCTTAGAAGGGCGGGAGGAATCATATGTTTGTCTTTTTAGACTTAGGCTAGGTGTGCACAGGCTACCGCTCCGTTAACATCCATTCATCTATCCGGTACGCAAGGTGTGTTTAGCAATATAAGCGTTATCGGTCGCGCTTGAGAGACGTCAGCACTAGCAAAGTATACACAGTATATCTCAAAAGTTTTCGTAAGAAGTTATCGAAAGCACATGCGCAAAAAAAATGTCATGTTCAAAAAAAGCACTCGCGCACTTCCTAATCACTATAAAAATTATTTTTGACGTCTTATTGAAAACGTGTTGACATCTTGTTGACTCTGATTACTTTCTTTTGACTTTGACTTCCTGTTGACATGGTCAACAGAAAGTTTGTTGATTTTGTGTTGAAACTTTTCTGATGATTTTCTTCAGCCTGAGTCAAAAGAAAAGCTGTTGACTTTCTATTAACTTTACGTTGATTTTTTTTCTGCTGACTTCCTGTTGACAGTGTCATCAGAAAGACTGCAGACGTTCTGTTTACTTCGTGTTGAAAATGTTCAGTTGACTCTCTGTAGCCAGTGTCAATAGAAAAGCTACAGACTTTCTGTTGACTTTTTATTGAACATAGTACATCTTGACTAGATGTCAAAAGTCACTAAGTTTCTCAATAGTCTCTGACAAGGTGAGAACGGTAGGGAGGAGCTTCAGTTGTCCCGCCTCCAGCGCGAGCCTTCTACCCTTGACAACGCTTCGGCGTCTCGCGCACCTCGAGCGCGCGCGCGCAGTCAAAGCACGACGGAAGGCATGGGGCGCGTGCTGGAGGCCAGGCGTTCGAAAGACACGCCCTGCCGTTCTCACTTTGTAAGTGACTATAGTGACTTTATTGACCTTATTAAACTAGTCAACTAGTAAAGAAAAGCAAAATAACTATTTTAAAGTGGAGAAACTGCCTTGACTCGCTTCGTCCTGAGTGGTGCTATGCAGAGAAGCGATAACATTTCTTCTAGGAGCCGTTTTTGTGGATGTTGTTTTAGCGACTGCGCCGAATTATTATTAGTTGTACCAATGCTTTTTAGTAGTTTTTGTGTTCATTGCTAACAGGTATTTGTGGGATGTGTGTGGTGCGCCTCAAACACTCACAGGGACACCATTTCCTAACAAAATCAAGAATATACAAACAAACAATTTATTGTGTCTTTTTTTGGCGTTCCGTGGACTCACAAGCTGGCGAGCATCCTGCAGCAGAACAGCGACGGCTGCCGCATCCACCAGCGCTGCTCTGACAGCTAGCAGGATCGGCGGCCGGAGCCTGAAACCCCTATGACGATGATCGGGCGGAAGTCGGGGGAAAACTTTCTTGGACGCGGTAAACACACGCGTCGGAGACGCGTTCCACCAGGAGTGCACACTACCCATGCCTCAACATACAGAGGGGCACGGAATCTCGTAAAGGTGCCCTGAGGAGGCCTCTTCGAGATCGCATAAACATGGCGGTAACTCAGTCTCGCTGGCTCTAAGCATCCTATAAATGACTATATCAGTGACGATACCCGGCCGATTTCCCTATTAAAAAAAGCAGTCAAAGGTCGCAACACACCGAGGTCAGCCCCGGCGACGGGAAGGAGCAGCGTTCCGAAACCAGGACCACTGTAAGTCAATAGCGAGCGAAGGGATCGACCGGCGGAAGTCCGCGGAGTGATATTTCAAATGAGCGGCTTCCGTTGCCCATGCAGCCCCGGACTACGATTCAACCCAGTGAGCGCGCTCTCGAGAGCCGACGACCGGACACACCACCCCGCGAGAAAAAAAAAAAAACCCCACCCGCCCACCCACCCGCCCACCCACCCACCCACCCACCCACCCACCCACCCACCCACCCACCCACACACACACACACACACACACACACACACACACACACACACACACACACACACACACACACACACACACACACACACACACACACACACACACACACACACACACACACACACACACACACACACACACACACACACACACACACACACACACACACACACACACACACACACACACACACACACACACACACACACACACACACACACACACACACACACAGTTTGTTGTTTTTGGAGTCGATTATTGGCCGAGTTATGCACCGCAGCTTCTGCGAAAAAAAAAATTTTAGGAGCGCAGCTCGGCAGGCGCCCGCTTCCGGCTCGAGCGGGCGTCGCCGTCGCCGCCGTCGGCCTGGCACCGCGCGGTGCATTATGGGTACATTTTCCCGAAAGAACCCGAGGTCCCCCGAAAGACCCCGGGTTCCTTTCTGGGAGGACCTCGGCAGGGCCTCGGGTTCCTTCGGGAGGACTCCGGGTTCCTTCGGGAGGATCTCGGGAGGACCTTCGGGTTCTCTTCGGGAGGGCACTCGTGAAGAACCTCGGGTTCCTTCGGGAGGACCTCGGGAGGACCCCGGGTTCCTTCGGGAGGACCCCTGGAGGACCTCGGGCTCTTTCGGGAGGACCTCGGGTCCCTTCGGGGGGACCTCGGGGGGGGGGGTCACGACGATGACGCTCAACAGCGATGCGGCGACGATTACGATGCGGATGCCAATGACGCAATCAGCGACGTCACTGGTGACGACATCAGTGATGATGACGATGACGATGCGGATGCCGATGACGTGGTCCTCCCGAAAGGAACCTGGCAAGGTCCTTCCGAGGTCCTCCCGAAGGAACCCGAGGTCCTCCCGAGGTCCTCCCCTGAAGGAACCCGGAGGTCCTCCCGAGGTCCTCCCGAAGGAACACGAGGCCCCTCCCGAGGTCCTCCCGAAGGAACTTGAGCTCCTTCAGGGTCACGTGACCCCCCCCCCCGGGGCCTCCCGAAGGAACCTCGGGTTCCTTCGAGGAGGACTTCTCGAGGGGGGTCACGTGACCTGGGGCCGCTACGTGACCGGGGTCACGTACGATGACGTCATCAGTGATAATGACGATGACGATGCGGATGCCGATGACGTCACCAGTGATGATGACGATGACGATGCGGATGCCGATGACGTCAACGGAATCCGCATCGTCATCACTAATGACGTCACTGATGACGTCATCGTCACGTGACCCCCCCCCGGTCACGTATCCCCCAGGTCACGTGACCACCCCCCGGCGAGGTCACTGACCCCCAGTACCCTTCCGTCCTCCTCCTCAAGAGCCGCGCTCTAATTCGGCGTTACAGGGAGTTGTAAACGGCTTTCATTTTAGAGCGCAGCTCTTAGGCGCCCGTTTCGGCTTGAGCGGCGTCGCCGTCGGCGTCGCCGTCGGCGTAACTGCGGCGACGTTTCGGCATGGTGACGTTTCGGCACCGTGCCGAAACGTCCTCACCAAATTTTCCCCGCTAAATTTAACGGGAAAATTTTCCCGCTAAATTTAGCGAAAAAATTTCCCCGCTAAATTTAGCGGAAAAATTTCCCGCTAAATTTAGCGGGGAAAATCCCCTCCTCGTGGTCACGTGACCCCCAGGCCACGTGACCCCCCCCCC
This sequence comes from Ixodes ricinus, assembly GCA_037355805.1. Classification (NCBI taxonomy): domain Eukaryota; kingdom Metazoa; phylum Arthropoda; class Arachnida; order Ixodida; family Ixodidae; genus Ixodes; species Ixodes ricinus. The sequence continues at coordinate 9,321 of JAZHYW010037919.1, read as the reverse complement.
CCCCCCCCGTGCCCTCCTCCTCAAGAGCTGCGCTCTAATTCGGCGTTACAGGGAGTTGTAAACGGCTTTCATTTTAGAGCGCAGCTCTTAGGCGCCCGTTTCCGGCTTGAGGCGGCGTCGCCGTCGGCGTCGCCGTCGGCGTAACTGCGGCGACGTTTCGGCATGGTGACGTTTCGGCACCGTGCCGAAACGTCCTCACCAAATTTTCCCCGCTAAATTTAACGGAAAATTTTCCCCGCTAAATTTAGCGAGAAAAATTTCCCCGTTAATTCTAGAGGAAAAATTTCCCCGCTAAATTTAGCGGGAAATTTTTCCGCTAAATTTCCGCTACAGGGAGTTGTAAACGGCTTTCATTTTTTTTCTACTACTCTTACTTGCTTCTATCATCTACAAAAGCATACACATTTTGTAATAGCAGCGTTTGCAATCTCAACGAAATGTCGCGTTTTCATTGGTCACATGCCGTCCTGGATGCCGGCACGATGCTCCTCCCATCGCCGGAGATAATTTTGATCTTTGATTGCTTTTTAATATCGAAATAGGCCGCGCATCGTTATGATTTATGGATTTCTGGGATGCTTTAGAGCCCGCAGAGTGACTTATCGCCACAATCTCAGAAACTCCTTAGGACAGCCTTAGGACAAAGTATTCGCCACTTTTACGGCCTCTGCCAATACCACCTAGAACACAAGGCCTGCGCATGACGTTTCGTTAGTAGATCCCCGACCCGCCCCAAGCGGCAAACACCCCGAAGCTTGACGAGAGTAGGGGCTCCGCGGAGCTCGGGCGAAACCCATCGCCCATGGCGAGCTCGGAGCCTCCGCTAGCAGACGAATTCTCCGCAACGCATAGGTTTTGCCTATTTCCGTGCGGGGTGACCAATGAAAAAAAATTGTCACGGGTATTCGCTGCTTTGAATGTTAAAAACTAGGTGCCACCTCATAAGTGAACGACATTTTCTTTGCGTGGGAAAGATGTTACAGCTTTCAGGGTGCAATTTGGGGGCTCTCCCGAAGAAAACACTCTGTCACAACTTATGTAAGCGAGACAAAACACGAATGTACCTTCGCACTGTTTCTTCAAAAAAGGGCAATGTACGAAAATTTTTGAACGTAACCACGTTTCAACTTTACTGTTCTTATCAATCAATTGGTTTCGTTGTTGCAGTTCCCATTTCTCATGAATGTCTTGCTTATAACCGTTTTGTCGAATAGGCAAATATGATGAAAAAGCAAAAGGCTATTTCGAACCACGTACGTTATTGCGATGTTAGTTTGCTCTGGAAGAAGTCGATTGTGCACATGCAAATCTGACGCTATTACTGAAATTAATAAAAGCGGAGTTACAAGAAAAGCAGACTTCTTGCGCGTCCAAAATGAAAGAAAACGAGGAGAGCGTCGTAGTGCAAATAAAGGTGATTTCGGTCACGCTATATGCGGTGCACAAAGTGCCAGGACGACTAACGTCTTCGTCGTCTTCTATCTATGAGCCGGCACCCGTTGGAGCGTCAGCAACTTCTTCCAATTTTCCAAGTCTACTTTCTTTTTATCTTTTTAGCAGGAGGAAGAAAGAACGCGACGGCGTAGCGGCTCGCTACGCCGTCGCGTTCTTTCTTCCTCCTGCTTTTATGTTTCGTTTTTGTTTCGTTTTTTCCTTTTTGTTTACTTGAGGCTCGACCGATCGCGTGTTTTGTTTTGCCTTGTTTGGCTTAGCTTTTGCTCTCTTTCCTTCACTTCGGGGCGTGCTTCGGGGCTTGCTACCGCCAGTCCGTCTGCTACGCTGCGCCCGGACATCTTGAGGGCTGTCTGCAACTTTGTTGTTATTTTCTTCCGCTGTCGTCTGCGATGACCTCCTATTTTCGCCTTGGATTGAGTTTCTAATCCGAAATCTTCATATGTGCTTTTTGTTATTTATTAAATATATTAAAAGGGGCAAGCTCGTTACACGTTTATATTCGAATTTATTTGTCTACGCCGGAACGTCTGCTATGGGTCATCGTTGATTGATCAACCGGTCGCCTTCGGGCATACACCAGCGCATACTTGGAGATGGCAGGCATGTCATGTGCTGCCTACCACTACAAACACAAGTTTTTGCGATGTGTTAGAAAATCATTCTTCCGTTTCCCGAAGACCGAACAAACGTGAGTAATTAAGTTGCTGCAGCATTTAAATTAAACTAAAACAAACAACTGCAAAAAAAAGAAGTGAAGCTTTTTTTTTATGCTGCTGTTTCCATTTTATTTTTATTTTTTTCTATAAGCGCCGCATTGATTGTCGTCGTTGAAGGAGTTTTTTGCTAGGTGATTTGTATCTTTCTATCGTCTGCTAACTTTTTGTTTTATTCGCCGTTGTTCGCTACCGTTCCCCATCTCTCTTTATTTTCGTCTGAGAAGGGGACCCCATCTTTCCTACAGAGATCGGAAAATGTTTGCACGGTCATTTTCTCGTTACTTTTTTTGTTTTTGTTATGCTGCAGCGGCTGGTGCGCTTGCTTTGGTAAGCTTAACATGTTGTTTGCGCACGTTTTAATGATCACCTATTTAGGTAAGAAACTGTGGCGGCGCAGTCTGTAACGGATCAACAGTAACCTCTTACGACGTAGTTCGAGCAGCTAAACGCCTTTCTTCCGCTTCCCATATGCGCTCCAAACTCGTGCGATCCCCTGAGTGGCGTTTGAGACCGCTAAATAGACTGCTCTATTTTTGTTTATGCGCGCGTTGTTATTTGATTGTCGTTGCAGTTGCGATCAGTCGATTCCGCTTCGCAAGCAGACTGACCGTAATGAATTGTTTCAGCTGTTGGGGTGACGAAACGGGGCTCGCAAAGCGTTTGCTTACGTAGACTCCGAGTTCTCTAGAGGCGTTCGCAGCCGCTCGCATGAATTCTCGGAGGAACTACGTCGCATTTACTGGCGGTCACAGCTACGTGCCCGACTGCTTAGCGCGAGCTGATAACGGGCTACCACAGTTCAGTTGCAACGTGCATGCGACACCATCAAGGTTGCCGGTCTTAGCAATGTGAGCTCGTTCTGAGCAGGACGACTGAAGCAGGCGATGGAGCAGGCGATGGAGCAGACGATGTAGCAGACGATGGAGCTCATCCGGGCTAGCTAGGGGGCGCTGCGGGGATCTACTAGTGATGACGTTTAGAGGAGGAAACGCGCAGGCCTTGTGTTCTAGGTGGTATTGCCTCTGCCCCCTGCGTGCAAGCACACCAGCATTCGCCTGAAGGTAACTTTTGCATGTATTGCAAGCGCACGTGCTTACACACGAGCCAAGGTACAAGAGCGTAACTTTGGAAATCACCCCCGCTGCACGAGAGCGCGAGCAAAAAAAGGGCTCCAGGCAGGTGCCTTTTTAGCGTTCGTGTGTATGGAACGTGATTTGCTCGTCTCGCAAAGCAACGAACATGCGCGTGCTGCAGGCTGTGGAGATCGCGCACCCTGGGTTGTTGGATTTGTAAACATTGGAAGGGTGTATAACACGACGCACCCGCGTCTGCGATTTATGCACTGCGGCGCACAACCTTCGAAACGGCGGTCCTAAATGAGTGACCCAGGTAGAAGAACAGCATTGTTTTTGGTTTTATTTCTTTTTTAATTATGATCCAAAATATGTCAGCTATTAGTGATGTTTAGGCCCACTCCACTATATTGGTGATGCGAAGGAATGTGCTGAAACCAATTCACGAGGACGTCAGTCCCGTCCGAAGTAGATACTTTAAGGTGATGTAAGTGTCCAATGCCCTTCTCCCCTCCCCCTCAGAAAAACACACGTAAAGGCACGCGAGTGCATAACCATGTATACAATAGGGCGTATTCACTGGCCGCCATATTTGAGGTCACTGTTTAGAGCGCATGCTCAGAACGAGCTCACATTAATAGACTGCCAAGACCGGCAATCTTGATGGTGCGGGGTGCACGTTGCAAAATAACTGTGGAAGCTAGCCATCAGCACGTGCTCAGCATTAGCTCACACGGATATGGCCGCCAGTGAATACACCCTAGGGAGTATTCACTGGACGCCATATTTGTGGGTGCTGTTTAGAGCGCATGCTCAGAACGGGCTCAAATCAATAGGCTTCTAAGACCGGCACTCTTGATGGTGCGGAATGCACGTTGGAAAGGAACTGTGGAAGCTCGCCATCAGCATGCGCTCAGCATTCGCGCACACAGCTATGGCCGCCAGTGAATACTCCCTCTAGCATTCCTCCAACGAACCTGTTTCGAGAAGAATTCGGCGCATGCACGAGCTGTTCTTTCATCTAGCGGTGACGGAAGCAAGCACGTGCTTTGGAATCATACTTTTTTATTTCGTTTCATTGTTTCAAAATTCATGTACTGACAAAAAGCTCAGCTCGACGGAGGTTCAGGTCTCCAAAATACAAAAAATAGTACAATAATAATATAAAAAAACATGTCATCGTGAACAGACAACAAAAATAGAATATTCCGCGAAAAAATAACAAGAGCATCACAGTTTTTATTCAGAGCAAGGTCATTCCGTTTCTCTCCTCATTTCTACGTTACAGCACACGGAAAATGTTTTTCTTAAAAAAAGAACGGCGCTTACCTTGAAAACAAGAAGGCCCGAAAGAGCGGCAAATAAATAAAACAAAAACAGGGAACAGGAACGGGGAAGAGCATGAACGATGATTAACGCCGAGAGCGAGCATTCCGTAACACCACATGCTGCGACGACCGCAACTGGCGCCGCAAGGTCGCCACAAAATCATCCCAGAACGATGCCCACCCCAGGGGCATTCCTGCCCGGCCCCTCCTCTCCCTAGACGCTCTCAGTGTACTGCGTCTCTTATACGAGCGAAAAAGAAATCAAAAGCACGAACGTCGCTAGATAAGTCGTGGAAAATGTGAAATGTGGATATGCCAGCTGGCGAGGAATATTCTCGCAATTACACGACGGCAGACAAAGAGAGACCAAAATAACGCGCAACAATCCGTGGAATGTGGCGCAGGTGTCGAGTAACAGTTAAACTAAGTTTATAGAAACTAAATTAAAAAAAGAATGAGGAAAGTCGGCGTTGAAATGACACATTGCATACTTTTCAGCAATCCCGTAGCCTCGCTAGATTTTTTAAATTTTTTTTCAGGTTATCAATTTATGCTGCGGAGTAACTGCACCAGTGGCACCTAGCGGGATGATGACGCAGGATTTTTGGAGAACCTCGCCATCCGCCTAGACCAGGTCAGGCTCCGTCGAGCTTGCATTCTCTTAAAGGCCCAGCCCCTCAAAACACTAAAGGAAAGAACCCAAATCGTACATGAATTCGACGATAGCCAGCATTTCCGTGAAACTGACGTTCCAAACCCGGCACTTTACTAAACATAAATGTTTCCATCTAAAAAAAAAGAACAGTTTATAGAGGCGGAAAACGCGTCACTGTAACTCTAGTCACTAAGCTACACGCTTCAGAGCATTGGCACTCCAATCCCAGGGGTGGAACTCATGAAATGTACTTGGGAGCAGCCACGGGAGCAGCTGAAACAGCTGTTTTGGAGCAGGTTGGGAGCAGCTAAAACTACGTTCTGGAGCAGGCTAGGAGCAGCTCAGATCAGCTTTCATTGCACTTCAGCTTGTGTCTTAGACAAGCACGGGAGCAATTTCAATCGTGCTTAGCAGCACAGATGAACATGAGTGGTTAGGGACCTAGGTAGATGGGATAACAGTGTAACAGATGCGAAAACTTGAAACTTTGTGAGCCTTAATGAGAATCAAAAAGCAAGTACCCTATGTTTCTGAAGATAGTGTCCTTGATATTTTCTGAGTGGCTTTCAGCTGCTCAAAATGCAAACCAGCACTGCTTATCGCACAACCCACACGTGCTCGACATAGTAATTATATGTGCGAACCACGTGACGTGCGTAAGCAACGGACGTGCAGTTGCACGGAGGAACAGGGCAACAAATTTCGAGTTTATCCTATTGTGCAACTCGATATCGAAGCAGCAGACTACGATTAACGGAGTTATCGTATTCGAAGCGATAAGCAGGAGCAAGGTTAAAGTACGCCGAGCAGATCTACCGCTCGCGTAAGAGCTGCTGGCCGGCAAGGTTTCGGATCGGACCGCGTTTCAGTTCTATCAAATCACGATTTATCTTGCGAGAATGCGGTTCCAACTTCTAACGATGAAGTACTAAAAGGAATCTTTTGCTCATTTGTTTTCAACTGGCTGACATCCGGATCCCGGGCCGCAGAGCCTCAGGCAATCTGACGCTTAACGACTCGACCTCACCTCGGCCGACTTGCTTAACCGCTTATGGTTGAAGAATAACAATCCAGTCGCAGGTGGTGTAGCGCTTAGAATCCCGAGTTTTTCGCGCGCTTCCGACTCGGGATACACAGGGAGAATAAACAGAACAAAGGATTGCAAGGCCGACCAGGCTAAACGCGCTCATTGCTGCCAATCGAGTCGATAAAAACCGAAACCAAGACAAAATAACAAGTTTTTTGGCGCACGTTTTGCGATTTGGCGCATAATGGCGCGAGGTATTGGCTGTGGCGCAGTTTCTGCAACATGGCGCAGGATGGCGCAGACACATGCGTCTGGCGCAAAATGGCGCAAATGGCGCAGCCGTTCCACCCCTGAATCCTCTATGTCAGTGGTTCTGAACCATCGATATTTCGCGGACCCCTTGAGGATCGGCGGAGAGGATGGAGGACCCAGTTCGTTGTGAGGGGAGGGGAAGGTGTATGTTAAATGTAATAATGATATAATAAATGGATTTAACTAAGGGATAATGTGAAGTAGACTTCTCTTATTGACGTACACACGAAAAAACTCGCCAGGAAATGGAAAAATTCCTCCTCGATCTGAGGAAATACAACTTTTATTGCCGGGCTTGACTGATGTGGCAGGGCTTCGCGGACCCCTAGAATGCCTTCACGGACCCCAAAAGGGTCCGCGGACCCCCATTTGAGAACCACTGCTCTATGATGTCGGCGCCGCCTTTTGGTGGCCCAAAGCGGGCCTGAACTGGCGATAGTTACGATTCGAAAATGCCACTTTCTGTATATGTGTACCACAGTAAGCTCGCAAGGGCGGTATCACGAATTCTCATTTTCTATCCAGTTGTCTACGGGCACCATATGGCGAACCTCCTGCGCCACTGCACGCCCCACTGGTTTGCACTGCAACTGTCATTCATTAGGTCTCGGTGTCACCACTAACATAAAAAGACACTCTGCAGACGCTGCCTGATGTCACGTGATCATACGAAATCTGTCTGAAAACATGTTCCAAGCATGTATGAAGCAAACATGTCTAGAAACACCACTTTAGGTGTGTCCACGTCTCCAGCGAACATGATGTATTTGGTATGATATGCGAGCAGTTCGACTGGGTAGCTCTTGGTCTGTGTCGAGTCTGAAATGGATGACAAATAGTTCCGGCGCCCACAAACACGACAAGCATGGCCCATTTTAAAGTTGGACAGCGTGTAGTGCGCCAGTGGAGTACTGCAGTGACAATAGTGAACTACTGCACGTACGATGTATCAGATACGATGCTCATATCCCAGTCTCACCGGTATATATATATATATATATATATATATATATATATATATATATATATATATATATGTATATATATATATCTTCTGAGTCACGCAAACCTTTACTCCACTTTTTTATACGTGTTTTTCTTCTGCGGAGGTCGTTCCGACGAATATCCGCCGGAGAGAATATGCTTGCCGCCGACGAGTCAATTCCTCGAAACGCCGGTGCGGCTTGAATATAACCGCACTGGTATTCGCAAGGGAGCGAGACTCGAATACCATTTGCACCCGCGGTGATATCACGCCGCGAATAAACATCAATAAAAATGCAAACACCGCGTGCGCAAAAAAAAAAAAAGATACTTCGGGCGATAGTGCTATAGTTTGCGAGAGAACGACTTCTGGATCGATTTTGCATGGTACTCTTAAAGAAAACAAAAACAACAGCAACAAAAACGATACATTTTAAATTGAAAACAAAATGCCGAGGAGCATGGAATAAGCGGTACACGCTTGACTCCGTCACATCATCTATCACTAGTATATACTCTTGTTTAGATGTATGCTGAGGGAGCGTAGGACACTCTAGAGAGCGCGGCGACGTCGAGGAACGCCGGGCTCTGCCTCGTAACGGAGCAGCTATACTCGCCCACGAGCGGTAGAGCCCCGCAAGGCAGTAGCTAGCTGCGCTTTCCAGTCCAGGTACTCCCTCAACTCATTGAACGCGTTCGAACGCGAGCGCCAGACGCCGGCGCTCGGCGGCGTCTGGCGTTCACAAAACGTGAACGCGCAGCGCACGCGCAACCAAAGCACTGCGGAAGCTGCAGCGAGCTCGCGCTGAAGGCGGAGCTTCAAGTCTCAGCTTAAGAGAGAACGGAGTATAGATTCCTTTGGGGTAAAATAGACAAAATGAAATTAGATAAATCTTACGTTTAGAAGTGTGTAAATGCAAGATAAACAGGGTGCAATCGCACGTGCTTAATCTTCAACTCTCATACTTATTGACATCACGTTACAATCACTCAGGGTACTAGAAAGGCAGGCAGGTCCTGCATATCGTCTCGCCTCTAGCGCGCGAGCTTTAGCTTCGATAACGCTGCACGCGCAGCCAAAGCGGGGCGGAAGGCATTCGTTATGTAGAGAAGAAAATATTGGACGGTATGTTTTTTTTGTTTTGTTTTTTTGTACTAGCGCGGACGCCTACGCATATGTGAAAAGTTGTCAATGGCCAGCTGTTGCGCACGAACATCTACGAGGGGCGTTCATAAAGTTCGTATTATCGGCACAAAAAATTAAAGGAAACGGAACAAAACAGGCATCAACATGAGCGCGCGTCCCTCTAGTTTCCGCACAGTATAAACATCGCATGCTATAGTAGCTCGAAACGCCGCTAGGGAGACGAAACAAAAATGGCACCGCCCGTCAGTGCCAAGCACATGCAGTGATCCGTTTTTTTCTTCATTTGAGGAGAAGCAATGCCTAGGATATTAATTCCAATCTGTGAGCGTTGTTCGGGGACAACGTCCCAGTTTACGACACTTTTGGTTAAATGGCACAGACACTTCGAGTGTGGCCAAATAAGAGGAAAGCATTTCAAAGACGGCGACCAAGTGATTGCTGAAGTGGAGCGATTCCTGAACACTCAAGACGAGAAGTTCTATAACAATGGCCTTCGGCATGTGGTGCATCGCTAGAAAAAGTGGGTAACTTTTGGTGGCGAACATGAAGAGAAAGTCTCAACTCCTACTCGAGTTTGATTGCTGAATCTCTCTTCCTTCGTGACAATAATACAAACTTTATGAA
>JAZHYW010037917.1:0-71289 GCA_037355805.1 Ixodes ricinus | reverse complement strand
TGCGCAATAGCTTGCTTCTGAGGAATATCAGACGCCGTGCACGAGTCCACAGCCCAGTGACTCAAATTTTGTTGCCCGCTGGTGCGCGCTCAGTGCAGCCACTCGGGATTCTCCCCAGATCAAGGAATTTTGGACATCGTTTAAAGGCCGGCGTACACTTCGCGCTTTCCACTTTTGCCCGTCTCCTCCTTTCTTATATCCTCTTCAATTGTTTATCCTGCACCAACACGGCCGCCCTCGCAGTTTAGCAGGAAAAGGCGCTAAGAGGATTATATTCCCCACAAAAAACCAAAACTGTACTTAGGCCTTTAGAAAAAAAAAATGTATACCTGTGAATGAATCGAATACTTAGATGGAAGGTAACTCTTAAGAAGCATGAGTAGACTATCTTGTGAACTTTTCACAGGCTACTAGTGATCACTGGGCAATAGGTAACAAAGCAACGTGTCAGTTGAAACAGTTTTTAAGTTTCCAAATATAGCACTCGTCCTTCAACTCGGTACTCGAACGACTCTTAACTACGACCTTGGAAAGGAATGGCGTAAAAGTAGACTGTGAAGATCGTAACCATCCCCTCAGATTGGTGCTGTCTATTCATACGGTACAGAATACAGATTTTGTTTAATAATGTCACACGAGGGTGGACAGGCCGCTAGATTAACGCATTATCGTGGCGTGAATGAGCAAAATCAACCAGAAGAAGCCTATCGGCAGAAGGTACCCAACAACGGCCAACGCCAGCGTCGTCTGCCAGGCTGTTCCCAGGTCATCCCCATCATGGAGCAGGTAATTGCTCGCATCAGGGTGTGCCAACACAACACCTAGATAACAAAACCTAAGTGCTGAACTTTCCTGCGTCACTAAAGAATGTCATCGTAGGCCACAGATTGAACACGAGTGCTGAGTCAGTGTTAGGCAGGAACCGGTGCCCAATCTATGGCCTTTACCGACGTAGAAAAATTCAGCACTTAGGTTTCTTTTTATCTAGGAGGTGTAGGGCCTGCTTACTTCGCAGCGCATATTCTCGTCGATTTCGCGGCCTCACGACGCAATAGACCCCTTTCAAAAGTAACGTGCCAATTATGAGAAGGTAGGAACGCCTGCACACCAGCGGAACAACTGCATCGAAGAACGTGCAAGTCATTCGATAAGATAGCGAACGTCAGAGCGCGGTCAACACTACAAACTGACGAGCTAATCATACAGCGTCCAAAGTCCGGCGTCACTGCGCTCATCATCTTTTTCTGTGGCTGTTTTTTTCCAGTGTGCCGTGACAATGAGGTTTTAGCCCGCCAGTGTGCAGGGATTCCACAGCTTTTAACAGAGGGCAGTATTTCGAAAGGGGTCTATAAGAGAAAGAGGGGGAGGGATTGGTGGCCTAGTCTGTTAGGTCACCGTAGCTCGGAGCAAGTGGAGCGGAAAGCTCGTGCAGCAGAACAGAGAACCCGTGCAAATGATCTGAGAGATCAAATCCCATGATCGCGCCAGCAGTTTTGACAATGTTGAACACTGAGTATGAAACAGAAGACTACAAAATATATATATATATATATATATATATATATATATATATATATATATATATATATATTAATCGCTCAGGCTGTGCGCGGTGTTGTTATGGCGATCGCGTGCTCATCCGTTGCCCTCACACCCTACGTGCTACGCACCAAGACATTGCTGTTCTCGTCTTGAAAGTTGGCATGATGCAATCAATGTTCGGCGATTCAGCTTGGCGTCAATTCCCACTTGGTAAAGTCAGCGTAAAAAGACACGATTAAAAAAAGAAAACGAATACAAGCTGCGGCACAAGGGGCTCCTACGTATGGCGCACAGAATAAGTCAAGAGTACTTACGGTGAGACTTCGACATCACGTATCCGAACCCGATAGAAGCACTTTCACGGAAATGCATGAAGTGTGAAGCTGGAATCGTCCATAGACTTCCGCGGAAGCGCGGCTCATAGAAGCAAAACACGACTTGCGAACATTTCGGAGGCGTCGGGCACCAGGGTCGTAAAATCCGTCCGGCGAAGGGATATCCAAAATGGCGAACTCCGAAGCTTCGTCGCAGCCACACCAGGCAATCTCGCCAAACGCAGCGGACTTTCCGTGGTCCGATCTTCGCCGAAGGATTCAACTGAGGCGACTGGTTTGCTTCTCGGTTCAGTCCTCCCAACCTCGCTCGAATGCTGGTCACCGAAGCGCTCGCGGGTTTGAGGGAGTCTCTTATCTCTTGTTTACGCGGGCGGTGGTTCCTGGAAGTGGGCACGCTTTGCCCATTGTTGCAAGTTAAGCTCCCGCTCTCCCTTCCCCAAAGAGGCGGCGCATTGTCCAATGAGAATCGAGGCTAGCAGATTATCCCGCCTGTGTCGCGACGAAATACATTTGAAAAAACGGTCGCGACCCCCTAAACAGGGATGAAAGTGGGGGCTCGAAAGACGTTTCAAGGACGCAGTCTCGGTCATTATAGTGCGGTGGGAGCCACGTGCTCGCCGGGCCAATCAACCACCTTGCTTTGATCACCTGACCCTGCTTTCTGCGAATGGGCACGGACAGGAGCGTGGTCACCTGACCAAAGGTAAACGTGTGACTGATTCATCGAGCACATAGCTTCCCTCGCACTGTCAGCTTAGAGGTAAAACGAATTCCTGTAAGCTTTTTTTTTTTCATTATTATTATTTGAGCAGGACGACGGCTCAGGCTTGCTTCGATCAGGATGCAGAACGGACAGAGCTTCCCTCGCACTGTCAACCTAGCGGTAAACGACTTTTTTTTTTATACTGTTTGAACGACGGTTTATTTTTACCTCAGTTAAACATAAAAAATAGCGCAAATAGAACAAGGACAAGATGTATACAGGACAAGCGCTAGCGCTTGTCCTGTATACTGTTTGTCATTGTTTTTTTTTGCGCTATTTTATATGTTTAAGTAAGATGAACAAACAAGCCCTACGAAGTACCCTACTAAACTATTTTTACTTCGCTCATTATGAATATCAGAATCTTTTGGAAACTTTTTTTTTTCAGTAAATGACAATCTAGATTGCACATTTTCGACTTCATGGTTGCTTTAATATGTGCTTACAAATCTCGTAAACACCACCCAGTAGGGCGTTTCACCTTTTATTAAAGTTTCATTTTTTCCCACTCATACTTGGTAGAGGTTAACGGTACAGTTAGCGCATACGATAGTTTGATAAGTGTTGTCTGCGTACTTCTAACTACATTTCTCCTCAATCAATAAATTAGTCATGGCAGGATGAATATGCTTCTTTGAGGATCACACGACGCGAAGAAAGCCAGGGTATGCTGCCGGTATGCAGAACAGTGCGTGCGGCGTGATCGATTTATTTTGTACCAGTATTGCTTCTTTCTGTTGACTGCTCGTGCAGACGCCGACCACCCCCACACTTTGCCAGAGGTGTTATGCTCCTGGCGCAATTCTCTGTCATTTGACGTTTAATTAGCACCAAGGGGAACTGTGTGTGTTCTTTAATGTTTGTACTTACTGCCAGAACATTATGGGCGAAGCGCGCATTCTTACGAACGACATATTCGTATTTTTGTCTGTTTTCTTTCAAACAGGTAACTTGCCAGTCCTGAAAACCAGGTGGGAATGACAATGCACGTCGTTATCACTCACGTGCACCGTTATCCTGCGAAATCCCCGCTCCCTGAGAAAGATAACCGTCCTTCCTTCCGGGTCACGCGAGCGGGGGCAGTCACCTGTCCGCTCTCGCAGACTCACCTGGGGGCCCGCGCCGGGGTTCCGCGTCCGCTACCATGTCCAGCGAGGCCTTCGGCGAGTCGCTCTTGGCGCTGCGTCGACGGCGATGGAGCGACTTCCGCGCCGGCAGCTGCAGCGCATTCCAGCGGGCCAAGTCTGCGCCTTCGTCTTCCCGTTAGCGGGGGCAACATCGGGCGGGGGCCAGGGCGGAAGAAGAGGAGGAGGCCACCGGGGCAGCAGTGGTCCCGCCGCCGGTCCCTTGAACGATCGACCTCGTGCTTCGCCGCTGGCGCTGGCAACAGGTCCGCAGTCTCTCGGCCCACGTCGAGCCGGCCGATGCTGAGCCCGGACCGGTTCCGCTGGGTTCCTCGAGGGACTCCGACGAGAGCCGTCGACGGACTGGCGCTGTCGCGGCTGATGCGGTCCTGACCCAGCATGTAGTGCGTGAAAGGGACGTCAGGCTTCGCGACGCCCATTCTTGGGTGCCGCCGCTTGCCGCGGTCCTCGCCGTCGTGAAAGAAGACTTCGAGTCGTCGAGTCCCCCGAAGCAGCGTCACCGGAATCGCGCCTTGTGTCCCCCTTTCCCGTCCCCGCCTGCTTTGACGCTTCTTATCGTCGGGAGTTGTCTGCTGGCATTCCCGATGCGCTTTGGCGGGGCGTCCTTTTCTGCGGGGCGGAAACCGACCACGCGCCGCTGGTATGATTCGCGGTTGACTGCCCGCTGCCGTTTCGTGGAGGAGCGAGTGTGGCGTCCGTCTTTTTGCCACACGTTTTTGTGGGTGCTACTGCTGGACACGACGTCAGGGAGGGTGACGGCTTGGCCTTTCAAGTATCACCTTTTGTCCTGCATTTTAAAGAGATGATTCGCTTCGTGCTTCGTCGACTTCACAAAGACGCGTACACTGTAAGTCTTCTGTAATACCAAACTAAGACATCCACGCAATTCCGTCCACACATATTTAGAAGGACGCGTTTATTTTAGTTATTTTTTTAATCGTGCTTGACCGTTTTCTATGTTATACCATCTTTGAACGAGCCATCACCATTATGACACTTGAATATCATGAATTTTCGGGTAGATCGTTTTCACACCCTGTAACCGATAATGCGCAGAAACCGCAAGTACAATGGCTTCGAGAGCCAAGTGCAACCAACTGTCGGGTACAGGTATACTTACCTTGCACGTGACCACATATGGCACCGTACAAGTCGCCATTGCTCCGTACCATGCTCCTATTCCCGTACCTTCTGCGGCACACATTTCGCACCCTCGAATTTGTTCTCGGTAAGGCTCGGCGAGAAGAAAAAAATCGTGCCGAACGTTATGCTGCAGAAATTACGAGCACCAGAGCACCATCCGGAGCAATGGTGGCAGATGTGACGTAAGTGCAAGCCAGTTATTGAAACTCAAAAACAGCATAGGATGGAGTTTCAGTATATTGTTCTTATAACTCCAATCACGAGGCCCGATACTCCCCCGGCGCCTTTGCGCATGCATCCTATCGTTATCAGAACGATCTTCTAAAACCCCCCATCAAAACCCCATATCTGTAAGCGGGATAAAACGGAACCGCGCACTAAAGTGATCGCAGCAAAACGTATCGAGTCAGGCACCGTATTCCTCCATAGCCGGCGCCCCGTATACAATGCGCTGCTTTCGGGGTGTTGTTCGCCATTTGAGCAAACCACCTAACTTTCCTGCACTCACAAAACTGAAAGGATCGCACGACGCGATCACAGGCAGAATGCAATGCTACAGCATCCGTAAAGATTATTAAATTAAATAAAAGTATTTTTTCTCGCATTGGAAGGACCATGAAATGAATCTGAAATCGAATTTCATCCACCGGACGTCGTAAAAGGTGTGAAAAGAAACACAGAAAGCACAAAAATAGGGAGCCAAAAAAATTTCTGATATAGAACTTTTAAAAAGTAAAACTGGACTCTTTTGCGCCTTCTTTCCTTCGAAAGCACTCTGCACCTTTTCACTGCTATGACTGCTATGCATCCGCGGAACTGCAGCACGTCAGCCAGATCCACGTCGCCTATTGGGTAGCGCCTACCTCACCAGCACCGCGATCATAAACAATAAATAGCCGGCAAATGTTTCCTAGAAGTTTTGTTAAAGAATATTCAGATCCACATTTTGTAGCATAATTAGAGATGTGTGGCGAAAATTGCCAAATTTGATAATGCTGAGATCCAAGCGCCATCTATCGTGCGGTAAACGAAGCTGAGAGCCAGCTCCGGAGCTGTCCCAGGCTGTTCTTTTTACGATCAAATCAGCATGGCCGACAGCGTCAGCAGTGCCGTCACCGCACTGACGACCAGCGAACGTTTATTTTTTACGTGTTCTTCTCGCGCGTCCCGACTTCAAGCAGCAAGAAAAAAAGCACTCTGGAACAGACCACGACGAACAAGAACGCTGGATCCGCAAACACCTGAGACAAGCTGAAACGGCAACGTAGCTTTGCAGATAGGATAGGCCTAGCAGCCTTTCCGGCAGTGCTGCCAGCCTGACGGTACTTGACCAAGACAGTGCCAACGACCGGCTGGCGTGGCCAGCTGTTCGGAATATGCCCGCGCGACCCTTGTGACCCTTCCCTATTATAGTTTGACTGCTGACCAAATTGGCTTTGCAGTGATACAATCTCTTCCTTTGTCATTTCGTTTTCCGGAGGCAGGTTACTAACACTGTCGTCGAAAAGAGACTACGATCACCTTTCTGTTTTGTGTGATATAGAGCTGAATAACGCCGTATGGATTACCTTCGTATACGGTATGTACACTTTGTATGCCATTTTATTCTGCTGACTGCATCAATGTCACTCGAGCTATAACAGTTCGTGGCAGCTGCGTAATGCCGGTCCAACCTTCCTTTGCCGAGTGTCAAGTCAGTACTGAGCAAATCGTAAGACGGCCTGAAGCGCTTACCAACAGCGTGGGGCCACAGCACTTCCATCAAACGCGCGAACACCCTGAGTGTGAACAGGTATTTAAGTGGCTCGCTTGCCAGTCGGGGTTCAAACGGTCTTTTTAACGTCGGTCGCTCTTTTGCATCTCCGAGGCAGCGAAAAACGCCGCGGCAATTTGTTTCTATCTACGTCGCTGGCAAAACGACTGACACGGGCCGCCCACCAACAATGACAGTTGGGCTGACCGAGCTGACGGAAGACCTCCGCCGCACTTCCCAACAGGCATACCGGGCGGCGGGGATCAGTCCGCTTGGGGCGAAAATATCTCATTGAATTTCGCCTGGCTGCGATGTGTCCACAGCAATCGCGGCGATGAGTGGGGCGCCGATTCGAAAATACGGGTGTCGGTGACATCAGCGCCATCAGCAGTAAAACCTACCGCAGTACCCCAACTCGCCGCTATCGCTCCCATTCTACAGCCGAGAGAATCGGGTTCCTGTCCTAGCGTACGTCACGACCGTCAAAATTACGCTGCCCGTGAGCCATTTTGCGGTCAGTGGGAGAGAAAGAAAAAGCTCGATATCTCATTATTTTGTTGTGTAGAAGTTAATGAACCGAGACGAAAACGGATGCCTGTTCGCATTCCAAGTGAACGTTGAAGGCTTTAATGTAAAAGTTATCGCGCAAAAGTGAAAGGTCATTTCATGGTCCCCTTAGTGCCCTCACTTGTGTGAACTTTGTCAATATAAAATATTCTGTTCCTGGCTACCACACACTCAAATAATAAAAGAATAACGCACTGTTTTTTGTGTTTTTTTTTTTTTTCTGTTCTGGTTTTTGAGATACAGATTAGGGGTCGCTAATCTGGACATTTTGGCGGAAAAGCTCGGCGAGGAATTCGACCACCGTGATTGGGCCGGCGTCAATGTCAACAGCGCGGCGCCGGCCAATCACGGCCGCCGGATTCCTCACCGACATTTTCGTCAAATGTCCAGATTAGAGCCTCAGACTAAGAAGCAGCAGTCTCTCCTTCTCCACATTCTGGCGAGGATGGCCCTGACGAATCTGTTTCTGGAGTATGCCGTATCCTTGTTAGGTTCGCACGAGGCCTGGAACACCTTCATCATATGCGCCCCTGTAAAATGTACAGGCGCAACGGAAAAAGAGTAGCACAAGTGACCGACCACCGGAGCGGCAAAATCGCGACACGCGGCGACTATTGCCCCCGAGCGCGCCGATAACGAGAGTGCCAGTCACGTTCCACGTCTCAGCGCGGGGTGGCCGGCAGAAAGCAGCCCACCCTGGGGCCCGCATTTTAAAAAGCTATCCCAATCCCTCAACTCTCTGCCGGCCACCCGCCGCCGCATTGAAACACGCAACATGACTGGCACTCTCGCTATCGGCGCGCTCTGGGAACAATAGCGCCGCGCGTCGCGATTTTGCCGCTTCCCGGGTCATCGGTCACTTGTGCTACTTTTTTCCCGTTGCAGCCAGTACTGCCTCTGGAGGGTCAAATTCTATTTTTAGAACGGAAAGTAGACAACCAGGAGAATAGAAAAAGAAAAAAAGAAAGGGAAATACAGAAAATGGACGGATGGATCTCAAAGGGCATTGTTTTATTCTTTTCGAACTGCTGCAGTCACATCGGACAACTCTCTTGCACAACATACAGTGTTCAGTATTCAACGAAATCAAGAGGGACGTTAGAGATCCTAGATACGAGAAAGAGAGAGAGTGGGGAACTCGAATCATGGACAGAGCTTGGAACGATTGGTTCCATTGGGTCATACATGCATTGTCGAGTGGTGCAGAGTAGGGCTGGGAAACCATTCGATCAAAAATGAAACTACTAGTTTACAATTCTCCGCTAGCTTCGCATTTAAATTAGCGTCTATCTTGTGTGGGGAACTACCACTGCAACCAACATAAACAAGTCTAATCTCCTTAAAAAAAAAACACATTTCGAAGTATCAGCAGTATCTCTATAAGGACACCCATACGCAGCCCCTTTTATGGGGCTAATAAAAAGAAAAAAAAATTTTTAACAGTTTTTAAGGACGACGTGTCAAAAAAAAATAAAAATATTACGCGAGAAAAAAAAACGTTTTTTAGAGCAACACTGGACGAGCGCGAGACGCGATTTCTAGTCGGCAGTCACTCCTCCTACTTTTTTCTCTCTCGGCATTTCGGAGCGCGTGGGGGAGGGGTGCATCTGCTTGGCCATAACAAGTCGAGGTGGGAGAGAGAATGCACGTCCTACTCGTTGGGGTAGGAAGCAGGTAGTAGAAGCCATTCAGTGACGTAATGGACTTTGCACGAAGAATTTAAAATAAATCATGCGCCGTCAATATTGCTCTAAAAACGTTTTTCGCGAAAATCTTTTTTTTTTTTTCGACTCGCGTGTTCCACTTGGGCTGTTAAAAAAAAAGCTTTTTTTCCTCTTGGGTCTTCTTTATTACACTGAATCTCGTTGACGTCGCATTACTATACCGTTCGTATTTCGAATGGCTAATAAAGAATTTAGCAAAAAAACAACACTGATTTTGAAACATTGACACCATGTTCCTCTCAAAATATGGCTATTCAAACTATGATCCTATTGCATCTTTCACTAATGCAAAAATGAGCGCTTTATATTCTTCTTGGTGAGGTTGGCGTGATTTTTGTTTTGCTGAAATTATATTTGTCAGTAAAGCGATTGGGTGTAAACATGAGTGCTTTGTGTCTTCAACGTCTGTAGTGATGGTGTTTACTTGAAAGTACTGTTTTTATTGTATTTGCATATATTTTTTGCTGCTGTCTTGACGCCCTGCCGAGAAAAATGGGGAGGGGCCTTTAAGCCAGCTATTGGGCTTTTGCCTATCCTTCGTAGTCTCTTTTTGCGCAGACGAAATAAAAATTGAAATAAAATTGAAATGAACCTACCGATTAATCGATTAATGCTTTAATCGCGATTACTTATCCAGCCAATCGTTAAGCTTTGACGAACCAAAAGAAAGTAAAACTTAACGAAGGAACATGAAATTTCCAACCTACAAAGGTACTTTCCCCCAGGTGGGTTTTGACGGCAGTCCTTCAGTTCTGCGAGGTATGCGGCTCACCAGAGTCATGGCAACCAGGGCAATAGCCCGCCGCGCCAACCCTCCCCCCCCCCTTCCCCCGCCGCGACTCCCCCCCGCCTTTTCGTGGCCCCTGCCGCGACACCCCCTGGCCGCTGACCCGGGCGGCCCGTAACCCCCCCCCCCCCCCCCCCCCCCCCCCCCCACCCCCTCAGGACGCCACTGCTGAGAGGTATAAACAGAGAAAAGCGTCGATGGCTTCTTCGCGCCAACCGACCCACCGGGAAGATCAAGAACGAAAAGGGTTAAATGTCGGATAACGCCATGTTGCGTTCTGCACTGACTGATTCGTTCCTGTTCGCCCTGGAGGCGGCAGTGCAACGGTCACTTCCGCGTGACGGGCTCCCCGAGACGTCTCCCGAGCAGGCTCTGGCAGAAAGCGAGACGCACTCTGCGTTACCTGAGAGCTGATTTCCCGGATCTTCTTCCTCGTGTGTGCGCGTAAAAGGTTTTTGGGAGGGGGGGGCACTCGGTGCAGCGCGCCGTTCGGCGTCCTTCCAGCGGCCGGTCGATAAGAAGTCGATTAGCATCGCCAAACCGGCCAAACCGCGTAGTCTAAATGGGCAGATTACAAGATGCGAGGGTGCATCCCTTCTGATCGACACACTCAATAATTTGGCCAAAAAAAAAACTTGCCTTCAGTTTTTTTCTTTTTTTAAGGCTTTTGGGGTTTTATGTTTGTACAATGATATACTTCAGGCCACGGATAATCCCCGTCGAACTGTGGGCAGCTCTTACGGCCCTCGCGACCCAATAAGAGCGTCGGAGGTGGCACGACCGGCTGTCGTTTGCTGGCCAAGAGTCGTCTGATGGTGCAAGACTACCCAACATCGGATGAACGTCCACCGCCGCAACATTGCCGGTCCGCTAGATGAGCGAGCTCTTCGGGAACAGCTCATGAGACAACCATACGCTCAATTTAGCTGCGAATTTGTGGCAAGTGCTA
The DNA here is from genome assembly GCA_037355805.1 of Ixodes ricinus. Lineage (NCBI taxonomy): Eukaryota > Metazoa > Arthropoda > Arachnida > Ixodida > Ixodidae > Ixodes > Ixodes ricinus. Next base: position 60,581 of record JAZHYW010037917.1, on the reverse strand, counting down.
ATGCTGTAGGCGATGTTTTATGGCAGTTACACCGAGACGAAATCCGCTGCTGCGGGAGCGGATCCGCTTTCGGCGGCAGCGGCGACGAGCGATTGCGTTACACTATTTCCTCGAGCGTGCGCCGCGCCGGTCGGCACCATTCTCAACATCCTGTCAAATATGACAGAAGGCGGCCTTCGGCCGTCTCTCCCGGCGCTGGTTGCTCCCGGAAGTCGTGACGTAGGCAGCCCCTGCGCTGCGCAAGAATGTCACTTCCGGTCAGCGAACGCCTCACCTAAGGGCAGAAATAGGTCCTGACCCAACGTGGTTTCTCTGCGCCGCGTTTTCCGCCCCTGCGTTTCGCCCCAGCAGCAGTTAAGATCGCTGGCGGATCCGGCAGGTGTAAACGCACCATTAAGCGGCACATTCTAGATGGCGTGAACAGGGGGCTGGGCGGGAGCGGCCAGCCGAGCTAGAGAGATCGTAGGCGGAACATATTACTTAGGTATGACGATAAATGTGTTGGGCACCTATCATCGCTTACATTATCAGGAAAGAATTGGCTTATCTTTCTGCTATGGGATAAGCGCACGATGGGACGAAATCACATTCCATGGGACCACAGAAGAAAAAGAAGTCAATGATCTACGAATGCCCATCGAAAAGACATCAGCATGCGCAAGAAGCGCAAATAAAGATTGAGTTGTGAGTCAGCGCTGTGTGAGTGCCTTCGTCTGCCAGTGATTGTAGTACGGAGTGTGATTGTTTCTGTGGGCCGGTGGTGACGTGAGCTGTTTGTATGCAACCCTCTATACTTGCGCTGTTATTTTGCAGGCACGTTTGATTATTCGGCTGCATCAAGGAAAAAAACACTCCTCTACAAGGAGAAAAAAAGATCGAGGTACACGGATAAGCGTTCCTTATGAGTTGTGAGATGCGACAGCATGCAAGCCACTCGTCACGCCCCTTTTCTGTCTGCCCGACGACACTTTTCGTCCGCCGGTCGGCCCGTGTGCTCCCCTTTTTGCGCGCTTTACGTTTTTATTGATGTTGTCTGCGAAGCTGCGCCAGGTATGATAGCGTTGTACCAATGCTCGTGTAATAAGATGGCACGAGTCCACGAACTTCCAAATACTGTTTTCCCTTTGGACAGACTCCCAGAAATCGGGCGATATAAAACCATAGAGTTATTACAATAAACGCTAGAGGCTCAGCTGGCGCTAGTGTGCTGTTGCATTTTGAAGCAGACAGCAAGCAGTCTAAATTTGACTTCCGGTAATGTATTCCTATGGGAAAAAGCGAGTGCATTTTCTCTCTGCGCTCGATTATAAGAGCAAATATCACGAATAACTGTACGTACTAGGCACATTGGAACATTTCTCAGTCACGCAGACGAAATAAATGGTCAGTTACGGTGTTTTTCTTTCAAATTCATCGCATTAAAAACGGTGCTAAAACGGCTTCGTACGTGTATTTTTGTGCACTGTCGGACACTGTTAGCGCGAACACGGCGTCGACGCTTTCCAACATGGGGGATATACGTGCCAAACGAACGAAGGACATGTAGAAAACCGAGAGAGACGGCAAGAACTACGCAGTAACACTGGATAAGTAACTCCTTGTGCTTGCAGACGATCAAAATAAATTGAAAGTCACGTAATATAGTCAGATTTGCAATAAATAAGTACTGTGAAGATGCTTGTTCTGGGTTCAAATGGTTCAAAGCATCACCCGCACGCTCCAAATCTTTGCAAATAAGGAAAGCCAGAGAGCAGGTGCCCGATAAAAACTGCCAGACATGGGAAATAATAAAAAGACATACCTTTCGTAGCTCACGTGCTTTATTTTTTGCGTTCGAATGCTTCTTTAACCGATCGTAAAGATGCGCACGACGGAGTCATTTTCATCCAATGACAGGACGGGCATATTATAGCAATATATAAGCACCACCGAAATGCTAGCGAACCTGAACACACACTACATTCCTTTCGATCGTTAGTTTGCTTAGAACCGTCGCTCGTTTTCACATACCTTCCTTGAAACAGGGGTTTGGGCCTGAAATAGAGCGAAGTTTAACATCGCTCAGTGGTAAAGAAAAATGCCGTAACTAAAGCAATTACACTTTCACAATACAAATAAAGGTACATACTATCCGTTACAACCGATATGACAAAAGTTATTCATGTTATTTTCCGGCAAAGAGACAAAATTCACGCGCGTTTTCCCATAGGAATACACAGGGAGGCTGGAAAAGTAGACTGCATGCTGTCTGCTTCAATTTGCAACCGGAAGTCCCGTAGACACTAGCGCCAGCTGAGCCTCTAGCGTTTATTGTAATAACTCTATGCTTAAAACCTCAATAAGCTGCTGAGGTTACGTTCAATATGTAGACTATTGGCGATTCCAGCGAACTATAGGGGTGCGCTGATCAGGCAAAATGGCGTACGAAAGGAGGTCCTTTTCGTCGTTCGCTTCGCGGACCACCACACAATTTTGCCTCGCTGCCGAAACCGCACTGCGCGCGACTGGCAAGCTTCAAACAACGATTACAACGCGCGCATTGCGCACCATGCAAGGTTGTCTTCTTTGGTAGAACATAAAATGAGAACTCATCCACGAGCGTGCGCACTGTGGGCGTGTCACCTCCAAATATGGCGTCCAGTAGAATACCTCCAGCAGTTGCCGACGGTAAAAACCTTCCTGATCGGTGCGTAGGAACAACACGGTACAAGCATAAAATAAATTACTGAGAAAACGACAGTTTGTTTCTATGCTGCCTGTACTAGCGGCGCTGGCAGGACGACAGAGTCGAAACGCACCTCCTCTGCTGAGCTTCTCCGCGCTGCCGGGACACGCGGCGTCGATTCGCTGGAGTCGCCAATATAAAGGTCTCTGGAGCAGTCAGCGTTGACCGTGGTTCAGGTGTTCGACTGCTTCATGGTGTTTGTGTTTGTGTTCGTTTCTAATGTGATTAAAAAATTGAGTTGTGTTCATGTTTATACAGCCTGGAACCTGGTCTGCCCCGACGGGCGACGAGTCTCCCAGCTGTAGATGAGCAATTTAGCCAGTGCAGTACAACCGCTAGCCTGGAGTCTTTAACGTGCACCACGCAGTAGTGATACACGACCGCACGCCGGTACGATGCTCATCCAGATCGAAACGGGCAGGGGTGGGGATTAAATGTGTATTAGTTGGACGTATGCAGTGCGCTTAAATACCACTGGGACACTATTTCCTAAAAAAATACAAAATGCAAAATAGATACCGTGTCGCTTTTTTGGTGTTTTTCTTACGCTATTTTGTGGCAGCCAATTTGTAGCCGAGTGGAAAGTCATAGTAAGCAACCAAAACTTTGTTAAATGAATAGCTAAGGTGTAAATCATTTTTTTTAAAGAAAGTCTGGTGATTTTTCATTAAGTAGTAAGCCAATATTCACAAGAAAGTCGGCAGAAAAGCTAGAAAACGTCAGATGTAATATTGTTGACATTTTGTATTTTCTCATGACTTTTTTTAAAAGCCTTTCAAAAGAAAAGCACAACAATTGTTTGTAAGGGATAGCTTGGAGGGTGTCGTGTGTCCTTCCGGTCGGGCGGAGCGACGCGGGGAGCACGAAGTCACGAGACAAACTACGAATTATGGATTGCCTCGTGTAGCTCGTAGCGTCCATCGCAGTATATCGTCAGGTGAAACGGAGTGTATCTATGTCGAGAGGCTGAAGAGCTATTTTGTGTGTGTGTGTTTGCGTGTGTTTGTGTATGTTTGTTTGCTTTTGCTGCTGCTTTGCAATGTTCAATTGATTATTATTTTATTTTATTTTAGTGGGCTGCACTGTTGTATTCTACAGTAAGACACTTTTTCAATATTTGTGATTACCATTCAGAGTGAATATAAGATTTATATATGATGCATAATGGTTTATTAAATTGTCTCTCCCCTTTAAATAGTTTTTTTTTTTTGGTAGGCGGCACGATGTCAAGGTTTAAGTAACCATAGCAAGCTACAACGAAAAAAAAGTGTAGTTTTCACAGCCCTATGTCTGAAAGCCAACTGAACCGGTTAATCGATTATGAAATAGCAATTAATTGGGCTACAACTTTTAATCCATGTCCAGCTCCCCACTAGCCATGACTCCTTGCGTTTCATTATGACGCGTTGCACGAACGTCGGTTTCCATAGCAACCATAGCTTCCAGACACCGCTGACGCTACGAGCTGATGGGACAAATCAGACAGCGTCAAAGGTGCACCATTTGGTGTTCGTCGTGTTTCTGTATGTGTTCTATCATCGCTGAACCCATCATCAACTGGAAAGGCCAAGTGACTTGCGCTTTTGAAGCTGCTTGGTTGATAGGTCCCGTTAGCTCGTAGCGTCGGCTGCCTTTGGACTTAAAGTCCGACGACCAGATTCGAGATTCTGCGAGGCAGAAGTTCCTCCTCATCATGGGGGAGGAGGAAACAGGCCACGGTGGACAGTGTAGAAAAGCGAGAGGAGGAAGGGAGGAAAAAAGTGGAAAGCGCCAACTGGCCACCGGTCTTTCAGCTGAAACGAAGTATAGCTTTGTGTCTACCCACTAACCATTCCAACCGAGGCTCGGCGTTCCGACGTCCCCGAACTCTCGTATCCTCCTCCCTCAGTTTCTCAAATAGTCACAATAAAAAAAACCAATAAAACGTTTGTTTGTATTTTGACGCCCAACATTTAGCACGGGCTTCATGCCGTCCTCGGAGCTTTGACTACGTCCGCGCGCGCTCCAGGTGCACGTGACGCTAAAGCCTTAAAGATAGGAAACTCGCGTTGGAGGCGGGATACATCAAGCCTCTCCCTGCCGTTTTCCCCTTGGTATTGAATTTAGTGAAGCGTCATCTGGAACTAGGAGCTTGTAAGGGTGACGCGAGTGCACATTTTTACAGTAGTACGTATCACCTGAAAATAGGGTTGGACGTCGATGAAAAATTATTACCCGATTCATCGCCACCACTGAATCGATTAGTCGGTTTCCTAGATTTCGAGGCATAATACATTAATGATGTCAAAATTACGCTTCTTGGCTTTACTCATTTCATTTACTACGGGATAAATGGCGTAATGTATATATTCTATATTAGGGATAAATTTTGATGTGTCTTTTAAAAAAGTCGAAAGAGCCTTAAAGCTTACATTTCCAGCTGTGGAAGCAAGGAAGTTGTTTCATATCCTCTGGCAGGAACGAGTTCCTTTGCTTGTTCACAATAATTGCTGCTGCGCTAAATAGACACTCGCTTGGCGTTGAAGTGATCGGTTCAGATACAATAATCTGCCCTTGCTTTCGGGTTGCAAACATCGCCCCTGCAGCTTACATTACATCCAAATTTCGCCTAAACTTTGCCTTTCATACTGGCATACTCGGTTATTAAAAAAGAAAAAGGTAGAAGGCATGAATATGGCTGTGCGGCTGAAGTGTCGCCGCGCATACGCTTAGCATACATACGCTAGGGTGCCTATAGGCTATATGTATCTGTCTGAATGTGAAGACGTCCATTGTTGCCCTGAATGGGCCAGCGCGTGACGCTCTCGCGCACTTGGTGCGTGACTTGGGCGGTAAAATGGCGTCTATGCGTTAGCCAATGCTACGCGCTCGAGCTGAGTGACACCGGATTGTGCGCACTTCAAAATGCATAATAAACGATTGGTCGAAAAAATGGCTAAGAAGTCACCACTCAAGCAAAAGCGCGCGTAGGCACTATATAGCCGGTGACAGGTCAAGAACGAAGTGGAATCTCCTCCCACCCCTTTCCACTTCAACGGAGCGTACGGTGGAGAGGAGGTCGCATTCTCTCCAGCGTTCGGTCTACTAAAGTGGAAAGAGGTGGGGAGGAGCTCCCACTTCGTTCTTGACCTGTCACCGACTATATCATACGCAGCTCCACTCCTTCCGCTGGCGAGACGCGCCCATACTTGTTAGCAGTACGAGGAGCAGACGAGGCGGGAGGCTGGTGCGCTTGTCGTGCTGCTCTTGCGCTTCGTAAAGTAATGTACCGAATGCAAGAAGGCGGGGCACCAGGTAGTATTGTGTATTCGAATACCACAGCATCGTATTAAACAGAAAGGTAAATATGTGTCTCCTGAAAAGTTTCTTCGGCTCCTGGGAGGTGATTCAAGAAAGATCACCAGAAGTATGAATCACCAGCTGTGCGGAAGACAGGGTCCATTATTGTTTCTCATATCTTGTCGCATGATTTAGTAGTGTAGCTACGCGTATTTGTCACGTTAATAGGAACTTTTCTTAGCTCACACGCAAGAGCATGCAAGGGTTTTGCGTTACTTGGGGAAGCCGTCACTTCGAGGGCAGACTGCACCCGCACGGCCCTTAATCCGCAGCCGACGCTGAACGATAAGTCTCTAATGTAGTAGCTACGGTGGTTCACCGTGGCTGTCGAGAATATAAACCCGAATATGCAGTTACCATTTTTAAACAGCTTTCAATTTGAGAACCAAGCTCACTTTACTTACGCTTAATTTTGTTCCCCGCGATGCTTGCAAGAGAAAGCGAGTAAGCAGCAAAAGACTTGAGGTAAAATGAGGCAGATGATCGTAGCCCCTATTGCGTACTGACTTGAACGTATAATTGAAAAGGAATTGACGGCTGTACTCTAGTTTTTCTATATATTATTAAAATGATGTAGTTAGCCTACACCAGGCATAATTACTTTCCAAGGAACTCTACAAATTAGACATTAGAACATTCGTGGGTCGACGAGTTCGAGCGTGTTGGCAATGTTAGACGTACTCAACGAAAGAAACATAAAGGGGACCAGGACAGGACGCCTCACAAAGCTAAATAAATGTAGCTGAAAATGTATGACTGAAATTCAAAGTGAATTATATTTTTTCGCAGAGAGAAGAACGTAATAGTGACGATCCTTTTCTGGTGACGGATGTCCTAGATATATAAAGTATAACTGCGACTAAACAGTAAAAAGTATAAAAAATCACCCAAAAAACTTATTCGTAGTCACCAGCAACTGTGTTTAGAATTATTATTCTGGGTCACATAAAAAGCTAAAAAAAGAAAACAAAAATACTGGCACAAATGCAAGTCGATCGGTGATCACTTCTTTTACTCATAAAACTATGAGTGGGTTATTGACGCACGTGCGGGAAATATAATTTTACCGCTTTTACTGCAGCGGCTCACCTGCGCAAACACAACAAGGTGTCGCGGCGTGGAGCACAAGTTTTTAATTTTGTCGTTCGACCCACTAAAATCCCTGGAAAGAGATGAGCTGTGGCCGTATTCGCGTCCCGCTTCTGTGCATGCCTCGTCATTGAGTTCATTCACATGAATTAAAACAGCGCGGCATGCTTCCAGCAATCGGTAACTGCGACTTTCGAAGAGCACTTGCCTTGTTCAAACAGTGTGTGTGACAGCGCAGCTGTCCGCGAAAAGACAATTTGAACAATATATCATCCTTATCTTTGTCCGAATACCTCCGAATTTCAAGAACGAGCGAAACCATAATGAAGAAAATTCCGAGGACACCTAAGCACTTTTTCTGAGTTGTGAATGCAGAAGCATGAATGTCGTTCTTCCGCTCCCTTATTTATTTTGCGGCGTACCGGCGTGGACGGCCAGGTTTCACGACAGCCGAGGTTGAGGCCGACGGCCGAGCGCGCGCTCTCGTGAAGTGGCCGCGCCGTGCTGAGCTCAGTCGTGCGGCCTCTCCGGAGTCTGCCCGGGCGGGCTCTGCTCGCTCTGCGGCCAGCCGCACCCTCTTACCGGCGACCGGGCCGCTGCGCCGCCATGAAGAAGGCTTTTCTGTGGGGTGGCGTTCCTTGGAACTACGCCGCGAGGCAGCCAGGGGAGCCTCGTTCCTTGAAACTATGACGTGCGCCAGCAAATGAGAGCCTATCCATCAAATCGCTGCTACAGACGACAGGTTTCGCTCCATTGGGACAGGGGAGTTTAGGTGCCGTTTGGCGCGGCTTCAAAAGCTGAAAACGCCGGTTTGCTCCATGGGACAGGCAATGCTTTCGCATTAAAACAATAAAACCACATTTATCTTAAAACTGATGTCATAGTCGACGCTGTCGCCTATGACCTATGCACTCGTGAGACACACCTCGCTGTCGACAAATTCTCTTATACCAGAATTATATCCTCCATCCCGGAGACCTGGAACACAGGCAACCCTACTTTGCGGAGGTTCGCCTCCCTGAAAAAAACAATCACCGTGTTTTAACAGACAGAAAGTCACAATAATATTGCAACGCGGCCACAGCAGAATTTTAACGTGTTCGTCGCCATTGCAACCGGACCCGTACTGCTATGGAGGGCGGTTTTGCCCCAGTGCGCAGAGCCGCTAGTATTAAAGTGCTGGATATCTTGACTTATCCCAGTACCACCACCGTTTGATTGTGCCGCGGGCGTTCCTGTTGGATGCCGGCGACGCGTCGCCATTTCTGGCTCATCTCACATCCGGACGCGCACGCTCCTATTAATGTGCTGTGGTTGCCGGTGACGCGCAGCCATTTTGCGAGCATGCTCCCATTGGTCCACTGCAGATACCGGCGCCGCGCCGCCTCGACAAACTAGATTCGCGCCGACACTGCACCATTTTTGGCTCAAGCGCGTCCCAGCATGCACCAGCTTGGCGCTGGCATCTACAGTAGACCAATGGGAGCTTGCTGACAAACGGCGAGCACGCTCCACATCGCCGGTGTGAATGCGTTTTAAAGGGGTTCTGCAATCATATCTAAGCGTGTACCCTTTTTGCGGTTTCCACGCCTCTTAAGGCCCGTTCACATTCTTGCGACCGAGTACGACCGAGAGAGACAAGACCGGTTTTTAATCCTCTTGCGATTTCTTAGGACCGGGCGCGCTGCTGCGGAGCTGGTCCTAAGGCGTCGTAAGAGGATTAAAAACGGTCTTGTCTCTCTTGGTCGTACTCGGTTGCAAGAGTGTGAACGAGCCTTTAGGGTTCGGGAAAGCCAGCGGGCACGGATAGAGTAACTAGATATCAGTGCGTCATATTTTAACCGGACGACGCGGGAACCTTCTCCACCTACGGGGGCGACCCGCGGTGCCGAAAGCGCGCGGAATGTGAGGTCTTTGGTCCTGGGCTTACTACTGGTGGTCAGCGCAGCTAAAAGTTTCTTTTTAGTCGAAATACAAAATATAAGTGGCGCGAGCTGTTTGAATAATTTATAAAAGTAGTTACGGTTCAGTATTTTAGATCAGAAAAGAAACAAATGCAGTTTATAAAGTACGAAAGAAAGAAATGACCCTTCGACATACCCGCCACCAAGCGGTGGAAAAGGCGGCTCATACTAGAAAGGTGTAGTGGGATCAGGCACTGACGAGCGGCGAGCGTAGAAAGGTCCCGGATGTACTATCGGGGAAAAATGAAATGCGAACAGAGGAGCGCGTGGCTTGCCGTACAGGCTGCGCCACCTGGAAGTGAGCCTAGGGGCGAGGGTGCGTGGCCTACTCCGATGTGTTCACGCCCTTCGCTCGGCGCTCCCAAGCTTCGGCAGTGCATAGCAGTGCGCCTCTCAGTGCGTTGAAAGCTCTCACCGCTATCTTTGCTGGCTCAGCACGTGCGGTGCGAAGAAGCTCGGCCCACGCGCCGAGCAGACGAAGATAGCGGTGATAGCCTCCAGCGCAGTGAGAGGCGCACTGCCGAAGCTTGGGAGCGCCGAGCGAAGGGCTTGAACACATCGGAGTAGGCCACGCACCCTCGCCCCTAGACTCACTTCCAGGTGGCGCAGCCTGCACGGCAAGCCACGCGCTCTTCTGTTCGCATTTCATTTTTCCCCGATAGTACGTGGTGGCGTTGCGGTCGTACACTGGCTCGAGGATCAGACCGGTTCCAAGCGTTCCGAACGCCTTCGCGAGCAGGTTAGGCTTGAGGTTTGGCCGTTTGGCGGTATGGCAGCGAGAATTGACCCCCGTTCTGAACTGATCTTTACCCCGTGTTTGCTGTCGATTGTGGCCAACGAAGTGTCATGCCGAATTAGTGTTTAATCGCGCAGCAAATGCAATGCGAGCAGCCCTGGCTGCCCGCTTCATACAGATTATCCAGAACACGCTTTAGTGGCGCCCTCTCGAGTCGTCGACACGGAGCAAGGCAGCCGCTGAGCTCACTACCCCTCCTTTAGTTCACGGCCACTCAAGCGACCAAGGACGTCATGAAGGAGGTTATTTTTTTCTTATTTTTGTAAGTTTAATTTGCCTATTACTTCTATACCTGTTTTCACCTCAAGACCCATAGGAAAAAAAGTCCGGCTTCTCGCGGATGATTACTAATTTTCAGCTTTAGGTGGAGATTTAAGATATATTTATTAGCATTTTGGGGTGGATACACGTTATCTTATCAAGGAGTACATGTTTCAAACGCCAAAAGCATCGCCTGTGCCTCCGACAACCAAATCTGGATAGAACTATTTCACGCGGCGTATGAACAATGCGCAAAACTTACTGTTTTCTTGAGGTGAAAACGGGTATAAAATAAAGCGAAATTCGAGAAAAGTATCGCTAAGTTACTACGTTCAGTGCGCTCAGGTTCGGTGCCAATTTTAAACCAGTAAAAAGGTCATTGCAGGGCCCCTTTAAAGGTGCGTTCACAACGGCGATGTGGAGCACTCGCACGATGCGACTAGATCGCATCACAAAAAATTCAGATGGTCACTCTGGCGTGCGCACAATGAGCGAGTTGCTTCTCGAATACTTTCGCTCCGAACGCCGCTGATTGGCCCAGCCGCTCCATGACTAGATCGCATCGCAGAAAGTCGGGTCAGCTAGCGACTGCTCGAAACTCCTCGCTTTTTTCAGCGATGATCACTTTTGCTACGAAAGTTATCGCACGAGGGCTGCACATCGCTGGTGTGAACGCGCCTTAAATTCTATGAACATGCGACGAATGCCCTTTGGCTCTGAAGGCACGCACACCATTCGAATTAGTGCATCGGGAAACTTCAAAACACGATTCCCCTGAATATGTTCTTTTTTCTGTGGTTATCCATGTTGCCTAAATAGCGACTGGTTTACTAACTAAAATAAACTGGCTGTGATACCTATATTCGGTACATGCGTTTAGGTACATTTCAAAAACTTATGCTGGACGATGGTTTTTATCCTACCGTGACCCACTTGGTCTTTTCTTTATCATCGAACTCATCAGAACCAAAACTCCACACGAAATATTAAAGCGCAATCTTTGAGCTGAACTGATTTTGCCATTTAAAATTTAACAAAGCAAAATTGTCGGTGGACAGAAGGCTTCCATATCTCTAGCGTTTACAGCCGCCTCAACTTGTCTCAACTCCAGCGTCCAAGTCAGCCACTGTCTATTATCAAAAGACTCGGGCTGTGTTTCGTTTCCCCAAAAAATCGGTTTAAGTTCCCGCAGGCACAGTCCGCTGACGAGAACCCCGGCATACTTGTTCCTAAGAATACGTGTTAAGCTTCGAAGTCCCAAGCCGTTTTGGTTGTGCTCCCCGGCCAGCCTATTGCCTACTGTCGGAAGTTAGTGTTTTAGGGGCGAAGCTCCTTAGGGGCTAGCCATGTCCTTATGTAGCTCCGGCTTCAGGTGCTCGTGTTCGTGAGCTCACGTGCTCACAAGCACGTGCTCGTGTAAAGCCAAAAAAAGATAAAGAAAAAGTTGTTTGCGCAGTCGACAGGATTCGAACCTGTGCGGGGAGACCCCAATGGAAGGCCATCGCCTTAACCACTCGGCCACGACTGCGGGACGAGTAGGGGCTCTGAGATGTAGTAGTAACTCAAGAGCTGGGGATGTCATGGATGGAACGTTGCATGCAGCCGCTCAACATCTATACAGGAGAGGACGCTGCGGTCAAATGCGTATATAATCGCGTTAAACTTTGCATGCATTAGCTGAACGTTTATAGACGAGAGGGCGCTGCGGTCAAATGCTCAAATGCGTATATAACCACGTTCCATACCACACATTCTCTTTCTGACATAGATGAAAACGAACGAAAGGCTCGGCATGCTGCGGCTGAGCGTCTAGGCAGACAAGCACCACCAGAGCTTCGCCCCAATCAACATCATTCACCACGTGGAGATGCGGTCAATTTTTTAACTGACAGCAGGGTTGATGTTTTTTTGTTTTATTTTACCAATGAACTGCTGCCACCGCCCCCCCCCCCCCCTCATGTTTCTGCCTTAAGCATCCGCTAATGAAAAGTCAAGTGACAAAAGCTATATAGCTGGTTGGTCCAGCCAGTATTTAGCTTTCAGAGCCATGTCAAGGATCAGCAGGAGCCGAGGTCTCATTAGAGCTTTTTCTGTGGTTGCGGGTGGGCATGTGTAGGAAGAAATATCGACAAGCAAAGGAAGGTTTCGTGTGACAACGACAAAGAACTAAACAAGAAAGAAAACGCTGATTTCCTTTTGGCGGATAAGGTGCAGAGGGGTTGGGGAGCGGACATATGCACTACGGACACAGTGTCCATGGTCCTACTCAGACTTGTGCTCGTTACTTGAAAAAATGTAATGGATTACAATTACAATTTACCGAGCCTCAAATGTAATGGATTACCGTTACAAATTAATTTCGCTGAAAAGTAACGGATTACTTTACTCGTTACGTTACAAATTACTTTCACGTTACTTTTTCCGTACACTTATCCAAAAAGCATTGGAAACAATTTTGATATTTTTCAGAAATGTTCTGCAGCACTACTTTTCATTTATCGTACGCCCGTCTTATGGTGTTCCTTGTAAAAATAAAATATTGTATTTAAGAGTGTTGGTGGACTCCGTTCACCTGTAAGCTGACAAGGCACCGAAAGCTGCAACCACACCCGCCACCCCGCTAGCTTACGGCCTCCGGAAATTATCCCTAGAATTGTGCAGACAAAGCTAGCGGTGCGCATGCTCAGTAGCAGCGTCTACCTCCGCTACGAGATTCGGAGCTAAAGAAGCGATCTACGAAAGCTCCCTTTTGACTCGGGCGTTTCGCCTGTTATTAACAAGGAAAGAAAAACTTGGCTCTAACGTTATAATGTATAGCCAATGCAGAATGCAGGTGTCCCAGCTTACCTCGATGTGTTTCCGTAGATTAGAGTTTGTTGTTCTTGCTGATGGCAATGTTTTTGGCAAGCAAACACTCCATGGCCGAAAACTCGGCCAGACAGAGAAAAAGTGGCGGTTACGGGTTATCGATCGTTTATCGGTTCTCATTTTCATACCAATATTCGTTGAGGCCAGGGGAGGAGAGCTAGGGCATAGAGAGCGAGAGAAGCGGTGGCCATCAGTCGCACAAAACTTTAGAGGATCACACCACTTTTACGCTGTCTCTCTCTCTCTGTCAGCACCCCTTAGATGGCCCCTTTTATGTTGGCAGTTGACTGTAGAGTGAGAGTGGACTCGACCACCATGCCCAGACAAGTAAACCAAAAGAAGTACCGCCTGCACCCTCAAAGACGATGCTCTAAGCCTCGCGCTGGGCGCTTTTCAGCCGTGCCTCAACAGCATGCTAGAATACAGTAGCGCACATCAAAGAAAATTCGACTTCCTCACGCAAGGCTACATCGTCTGTTACGCGAGTTGTGAACCCGCGAATCGAGGGGTACGGACCCGCATTTGATGTCTGTGCAGGTGGCATTAAACGTCGAAGAGATTGGAAACGGTGAAACGGTGTAAAAGACAAAAAAAAAAAACGTAAACACGAAGAGCATTCTCCTGTCCGGGAGAACAAGAAAAACACGATGGAAGGAGACGGAGAGCCTACTCGGCGTTGTCGATCTTTGTCTTTCGTATATTTGTACATGCCTTGCCCGTTTTTCTAGTGTTTCTAGTGACCGGTCATACAAAAAATTGTGTTTTCTTTTCGGCTATTCTTTCCTTCCTGATGTTTTCTGTTTTGTTGAACTTGCTGTCTTTATGCTCCTGAATTCTCTGCTCGTATTGCTCTAGTTACTGTTTTATGCTCATATTTTTAGAAAGTAATGAGTAATTTGTAACGAAATTAGATTACAAATTACGTACAAAAAAAGTAACGTGGCAATTACAAAATTACTTGAAAAAGTAATTGATTACAAATAATCCGTTACTTGTAACGGATTACTTTCCAAGTCTGGTCCTACTCCTCACGAACCCCGCTCGACGGTTGTATGGGCAATTTATTTTCTGCTCTTTTCTGCGCTCAAAGCAGTCCGTTCGTTTTCAAAGAAGTCAAAGCCTTTTGCCTTCATACAGACAGTCGAATCCCCCAGCTTGGCTCACCGTACGAACGAGTCCAGAAAAGGGCTCTAGCTAGGCTCTCGTGCTTTGCGTGAATTCCTTTCCTTTCCCTCGCCAACACTCTCTCGCTAGCAAACCCCCGTATTGTGTTACCTGGCTAAAAGCGCAAAAGCCATTGCATCGCCCTTCTTCCCCTCTTTCTCTCCCTTTGACAGAGAAGAATTGTAAGGAGTAATTTCAGTAACTCGTTACTGAAATAGTAATGAGAATACATTACAAATTACATTTTCAAAAAGTAAAGGATTAATAACGAAATTACAAAAAAAAGTAAATCATTACAAGTAATCCCGTTACTTGTAACGGATTACTTCCAAGTGTGGTGCCTGCCCATAGTAATCGCAAAATCGGAATTGCACGTAATTCAATATCTACTCAAGTTACTGTAATTTAACTACTTTTCCAAGTATTTTAGTAGCTTTTAATGACAATATTGTTTGAGTAATTAGTAGTGCACTTTAAATACGTTTCCGTGTAACTTGTACTAAAATTACAAATAACTTTCAAAAGTTAATGGTAGGTTTTACACACCAGGTCCTCACCTAAAGGAAACAACAAAATGCAGCACTCGCTCCAAAAGTCGTTGTGCTCCTGTGCTTTTTGCTGTACTTGAAGAGTCGCAGCTAAAGAGCAACTCGCGACCTTTATGCGTTGCCCTTTCCTTTCAGAATTCAAAATATGCAAGTCTTCTAAGGTTCGGAGATCGTATGACAAATCTTAGTAATTCCCTCAACTTCTTGATATTAAAAAAAAAATAATAATAACGAGCAATTTTTTTCACAACTGAGCTGAGACCGTACGTAACTTTGAAGCAGAAATTGTACATCCGAAATATTATCTTTCTGAAATGAAAAACACTAAGGCACGTGGAAGCACAAGTTCCAGCCAATAACTTGATAGCAAATTGCTTATTCGAGCTAAAAAAGCATTTTGGTGAAAACACAAGCCAGAAAATGGCTGCCTTTAGGTTAGTGAAATTTTGCTAACGAATTATAAACCTTTGCACTTTTTTGCTACCGTAAAATTCGCTACTGTGGTACAGTAATGTGTAGTTTACTCAATTACTCACCAAGTGAATGATTTCTACTCTACACAAATTACTTTTGAGGCTGATACTCAGTAACTTAACTGCAATTTTTGAGTAATGTGTTCAAGTCTGTTTAAAATTTCATCGAATGTGCTTTGAAGTGGTGAATTTTATCTTATGAAATGTCAAAGCGTAGCTTTCTTGCTGTAGAAAGAAAGGACTACATCACTTGCTAGAGTCACCGGTGGACGTCTTCCCAGACGACCAAGTTATCAACGAACATGACTTATGGTGCCATCCCCCAATCGGCGCAGCCAGCAGACAACAAAGTGCGTCGTCTGTTTGCCACGCCTAGGGGGGGGGGGGCACCATGAGTCCAAATTAATCGCTGAGTGACCTTGGAGCACGTCCACTTTTTAATTTGGTAACTTTGTTGGTCTACTTTTGTACAGAAAGAATATTACGCCTTGTGCAGGCGCTAATTTTCCCATCTAGCGCCACAGAGTAAGAAAAACTGTCAGGCTTCTTTCTGATCACCAAGCGTGTAGTGGCTACAACATATCCGTTCAACGTGGTCAATATAAATAAAAAAATAACGTTGTTTTGTGAAGCACTATAAATAAAACTCGAATCAAACACCGGATTTTCAAATCGTTTTTTTTTCTTTTTTACAATGAATATGTTTTAATAAATAACTACATACAGTGTATAAAATAAACCATCTACGTGAAAAAGTGAGCCAGTGGTCGACCTGAACGAGAGTAAAGGATTTAAATTGGCATTTCTAGAAGAAAGTTGTCAAATTTCTTCATGCTTGTTTGTCACTTTATAACCTATACTACTAACAAGGTATTGCATCGATGTATATATCTTGACAAAGAATGGTATGGCATTTCAAGTTCACTTTGAAACAAATTGGCAAGTGAATTTCATTGGCTAATACAGTTGTCATGTATTGTGTTGCAAGTCCAAAACAGCTGCATTCTCTCAGTAGAGTTCCTGCCACTCCAGGACTCCATCAAATCCCGTCTTCCAGTAAAAGCACAATGATAAGATATTCGTAAAGCTCGAACAACCTCGGCCATCATCATGCAGGTGTGACGATCCCACATATATTCGGTCGTAGTTAGCGCCGTCAGATTTGACTCCTATCAACACCGTGGTTTCAATCCTTCGGCGGACAGACTTAGACATGGCCCTTTGTTGCCCTGCCACGAGTGCGCTATCACCGTGTCTGTATTTTATGACCTCCGTAATTAGCACAGCTTTCGCCAGATTTCCTGGCGAATCATAAGTGATGTAGAGCGCTGCTAAGATAAAATGTTAATAAATCGCCCTAAAAGGAAACTCCCACATTTGCTGATGTTGCTTGTTTCTCTATTTGCCCTATATTTAAACGAGCTTCGACTTATCTACTTCCGATGAAACGTACCTTAAGTATAAAACTGCCGAATCTGGCCGTTTCGCGTCGACGAACGCTATCCGCACAGTCACACATCACCTTTCCACGCATCGCGCGTTGTAAAAAGATACGCCGCGAAAACCAACGACACACAACGTGCAAAACAACGATGGAAGACACATTCCCCTCGGCATTCGCTCGCCCACGGGGAAAAACTCGAGGCAAGTGGCATCCTTGCTCCGTCAGTCGCCTCAGAACTTTTCTCCGCTCCCCGAGATCCGTTGCATCGACGTCACGGCTTTCTTCGTAAGAACGACCAGCGCTCAGAAGACGATGATTTGTCGGATCCACTCGGCAAAGTGGGTTATCCTCGCATACACCCCGGGTTGGTTGGGCAGGGCGCACCCGATGCCCCACGAGATGATGCCGATGAGCGACCACTGCCCCGTGTTGGGGTCCTTGAGCACCAGGGGTCCACCGGAGTCGCCCTGCGAAGACAGACGCCAAAATTGCTTAGTTGGGCATGCAGGTGGCAGACACCCCGATGCCAAACTTGTTGTGTGGATGTTTATGAGGTCGATATTCACTCCGTCGTGAAACAGCGGTTAATTTCTCAGCAGTATAAAGCTAGTCTGACAAGCGCGGTACGATCTCGAACCTCGGCTAGAGATCGCTGAGAAGGATATTCAATCGTCGCGCCACTAGCGTCCAAGAAGAAAACTGAACGCACGAGGCAAGAACCCCATTGAATGTCTGTTTCCGTTCCGTGAGGCAGCGTTCGACTCTCGTAGCGGAACAATGCTTCATCGCTCGGCTGGGTCTCGTGCTCAATCAGTGGAGCTCTAATAGGCCCTTTTCAAAGCTCCATCGAGCAACATTGGTGGCCGCCATTGCTTGGCCACTAAGCGTGTGATAGGATCCGCATCCTCGTCGAACGCTGACGCAGGCCTCGCGTCTGATACATGCTTAGAGTGCGTGCCCAAATAATGGCGGATTCTGACAACTGGCGCTGCAGCCACTAGATGGCGTGCACTTTTGAAAAGGATCCATTGAACATGTGTCCCAGCCGAACGTTAATGCCACGCTTGTGTTCCATTTGCTCCCGTGCTCGATTGAGGAATATGAGCAAAAGAATTCAGTCCACGGGCCTTCGTAAACACCTCTTTCTGGGGAAAACAAGCTGGATAAAAGCACCCTCTGAAATTCGATTTTCTCTCCAATAGAGTAGAAATAATTATAAAGAAATGCCTGCACAACGGTCGTATCATTTGTGAGCGCAGCGCGAGTTTTACATTCATGTATACTGCCAAGTGCTTACATTCCGAATTCCATTGGGTGCCATTGCCTCCGAGTTAACTTTCTCGAGGTGCAGCCAGAAACGTCACGATTGGCTCGCGGACGACGCGAGTGCACTTTTCAATTGAAGATATAAAAACCCTCTTCACATCAACGTCAACTATAAGACCCGGCATCGTGCTTGTCTCTTCACCTCGTTCGTTGTATAGCTGGACGGTTGACTGGGAAGGCGACAGAATGAAGCAGTCCTGAGTTTCCTCCCGAAATGTATTGTACAAGTCATCAAATTATAAAAGTATTTCGCATCTTCTTCAGGAAAAATTAGCTATTTTATTGGAACGGTGGACGACCAAAGATAATTACAAGGACTGATTGAGAACGCCTGTGATGTTTTGCTGAGAAACATACACCATTCCTCGTGTTGCAGAAACATTTTGGCCGAAGCTCGATTGGCCGAAATGCCACAATATGTTATGAAGTCACTGATGGAATGAAAACGGCAGGAAAACCCTTCATCTGTCCCGCCTCCAGTGATAACTTGCTAGCTTCAATAACACTTGGGTGTCTTGTGTGCTTCGAGCTCGCACGCGTAGGAAGTGCACGAGGGAAGGTAACGAAAAGCATGCAGACGGCCGGACATCCGAAAAATACGTCTTGCCATTTCCTACGTAAAAAAAAAAAGAAAAAAAAAGAAGGCGGTTTGAACACACGACAGCGAAGCAAACCAATAACGTTCCCTTTCGGAAGCTAGTCGATCATTTTAGCAGGGTTCTCTTTCAGACGATTTCTAAATACTGCATCGTATATTCAATCACTTCGCAATCATTCTTGCTTTCAAACAAGCCAACTTCACACACAAAGAAGAGAAGCACTTTCTTTCTATGACGACACGCGAGATTACTGACATTTCTGGTAGTTTTAGACGGAATACGGACGGACTCGGCGTTGAAAGATTTCTAGCGAAATCAACCTTATAATCGAGCCGGGTAGGTTGCCGAATGCGGTCGGGGAGCGTTCTTGACAAACTCGGGCCACTTGTGCGACACGGTATTAAACAAACAGTGCACCGTAAGGTTTCCCTAAAGTGAAGACTGCCTGGCAGCAAAGTCAGAACCTTTACTTTTTTTTCATTGGGCGTCATCATGTTGCATTGAAAGCAAACTTGTCGATTTTTTGGTGCACCCCTGCACCATTCGTGCCCACGCGTGCAGTGCGTGCTGCGAATAAAAGGCGCTCAGTGCGGCTGCCAAGGCGGCGTTCTGTTCAATGGAGAATGCAATAACTGTAGGAAGGACACTTAACAGCCATCAACCGAACGCCTCCCCCTTTTTATCCCCTCGCACAAGATGCACCTTTTTATAAACCTCCCGAACTCTGGAACTATCGCCTAAGACAATTCGAAGATCTGCATTAAAAAGAAGAAACAAAAAGTAAGCTGATAGGCGACACAAATAAACACCTGTGGGGTTACACTCAATGGTGTAAGCCCACTGACACCCTTCATGCCAAAAACATTCCGGCTTGGCTAGCCAATGAGTATAGTTTTGAGAAGTGACTTTTGTATAATTAATAAATTACGCAAAGCGCAATGAGGTCATATTTTACGTGGATGTGCATGTATCCAGATTGACGACTCTCCTTTTGTGTTCCAGCATCTGGATACTAGGATTTAGCATTGCCACCTGTGTCTGATAATGTTGAATGCTAACTAAGTTTATGGTCTCCTGAAAAAAAAAATCTTTTTAAAGGTGATTCCGACACTGGTGCACACCGTCGATATCGACACCTAGTGTTCTGCATTTTGCAATAAATTCTGACCTACATTTCGTTTTAACTTTGTGATATAAAAAATTCAAACCAATACTCCACTCGCAAAAGAAAAAAAAATTTAACAGCATTTTTTATTCTTTGCAAATAATTACTATTTTCGGCGGGCTTCTGCATAGACCGATAGTTAACCGCAGGCTCCATCCTCTTTCGAGCCATGGTAGGGGGATCAGTGGCCGAGTGAACCAGCGCACACCAGCTCGGAGCACGTGAAGCGAAAGCTCGCTCTGCAGAACCCCGAATCCTGGGTTCAATCCCCACCCCGGCCCGTCTCGATCTGAATGAGCATCGTATCGGCGTGCGGTCGTGTATAACTACTGCGTGATGCACGTTAAAGACCCCAGGCTAGCGGTTGTACTCCAGTGGCGAAATTTCTCATCTACACCTGGGAGACTTGTCGCCCGTTGAGGCAGGGTAAGTTCTAGGCTGTATAAACATACAAACAACCCAATGTTTTTCCAGTCATGGTAGCTTTAATTTTATAATCGTACTATTTTTTTCGAAGACGTTAATATTCAGTTCTGTTCCAAACAGATGACCGTTTTCGGTTCGTAGTTTCATCAAGTACACTTCTATCATTTCAACAGAAATTTAAGACGTCATGCGCGTTCTTAGAGGCCTTTAGTGTTTGTGGCATGAACGGCAAGCAAGGGCTTCGTTAGAGTTCTTTCAAGAAATTTCCTGATTGAACAAAACAAAATTGATTGGCAGCGCTCTCGTACTCACGTTATATGTATGTAATTCCGCGTGCTAGATACTACTGCCAATAGCACGAGCATAGACACCTGCGAGTTTCTCAGTACCACATGTGCAATCTACATAAAAACAAAAAGAGAGCTAAATGAAATCAACCTGCAATAAAGTTATAAATTATTTTTTTGATTGAGGGAAACTGTCCATGTAACTGTGTATATGTCTGCTGTGTCTGTGTCTTTGCCTGTGTCACTGCCTGTGTCACTGCCTGTGTCTCTGCCTGTGTCTCTGCCTGTGTCACTGCCTGTGTCACTGCCTGTGTCTCTGCCTGTGTCTCTGCCTGTGTCTCTGCCTGTGTCTCTGCCTGTGTCACTGCCTGTGTCACTGCCTGTGTCTCTGCCTGTGTGCTCTGCCTGCGTCTCTGCCTGCGTCTCTGCCTGTGTCTCTGCCTGTGTCTCTGCCTGCGTCTCTGCCTGCGTCTCTGCCTGCGTCCCTGCCTGTGTCCTCTGCCTGCGTCCCTGCCTGCGTCCCTGCCTGCGTCCCTGCCTGTGTCCCTGCCTGTGTCCCTGCCTGTGTCCCTGCCTGTGTCCCTGCCTGTGTCTCTGCCTGCGTCCCTGCCTGCGTCCCTGCCTGTGTCCCTGCCTGTGTCCCTGCCTGTGTCCCTGCCTGTGTCCCTGCCTGTGTCTCTGCCTGCGTCCCTGCCTGTGTCCCTGCCTGTGTCCCTGCCTGTGTCCCTGCCTGTGTCCCTGCCTGTGTCCCTGCCTGTGTCCCTGCCTGTGTCCCTGCCTGTGTCCCTGCCTGTGTCCCTGCCTGTGTCCCTGCCTGTGTCCCTGCCTGTGTCTCTGCCTGTGTCTCTGCCTGTGTCCCTGCCTGTGTCTCTGCCTGTGTCTCTGCCTGCGTCTCTGCCTGCGTCCCTGCCTGTGTCCCTGCCTGTGTCCCTGCCTGTGTCCCTGCCTGTGTCCCTGCCTGCGTCCCTGCCTGTGTCCCTGCCTGTGTCCCTGCCTGTGTCCCTGCCTGTGTCCCTGCCTGCGTCCCTGCCTGTGTCCCTGCCTGTGTCCCTGCCTGTGTCCCTGCCTGTGTCCCTGCCTGTGTCCCTGCCTGTGTCCCTGCCTGTGTCCCTGCCTGTGTCCCTGCCTGTGTCCCTGCCTGTGTCCCTGCCTGTGTCCCTGCCTGTGTCCCTGCCTGTGTCTCTGCCTGTGTCTCTGCCTGTGTCTCTGCCTGTGTCTCTGCCTGTGTCTCTGCCTGTGTCTCTGCCTGTGTCCCTGCCTGTGTCCCTGCCTGTGTCTCTGCCTGTGTCTCCTGCCTGTGTCTCTGCCTGTGTCTCTGCCTGTGTCCCTTGCCTGTGTCCCTGCCTGCGTCCCTGCCTGTGTCTCTGCCTGTGTCTCTGCCTGTGTCTCTGCCTGCGTCCCTGCCTGCGTCTCTGCCTGTGTTCTGCCTGTGCTCTGCCTGTGCCTCTGCCTGTGTCTCTGCCTGTGTCTCTGCCTGTGTCCCCTGTGTCTCTGTGTCTCTGCCTGTGTCTCCTGCCTGTGTCTCTGTCTGTGTCTCTGTCTGTGTCTCTGCCTGTGTCCCTGCCTGTGTCCCTGCCTGTGTCCCTGCCTGTGTCTCTGCCTGTGTCTCTGCCTGTGTCTCTGCCTGTGTCTCTGCCTGTGTCTCTGCCTGTGTCTCTGCCTGTGTCTCTGCCTGTGTCTCTGCCTGTGTCTCTGCCTGTGTCTCTGCCTGTGTCTCTGCCTGTGTCCCTGCCTGTGTCCCTGCCTGTGTCTCTGCCTGTGTCCCTGCCTGTGTCTCTGCCTGCGTCCCTGCCTGCGTCCCTGCCTGTGTCCCTGCCTGTGTCCCTGCCTGTGTCCCTGCCTGTGTCCCTGCCTGTGTCTCTGCCTGCGTCCCTGCCTGTGTCCCTGCCTGTGTCCCTGCCTGTGTCCCTGCCTGTGTCCCTGCCTGTGTCCCTGCCTGTGTCCCTGCCTGTGTCCCTGCCTGTGTCCCTGCCTGTGTCTCTGCCTGTGTCTCTGCCTGTGTCTCTGCCTGCGTCTCTGCCTGCGTCTCTGCCTGTGTTTCTGCCTGTGCCTCTGCCTGTGCCTCTGCCTGTGCCTCTGCCTGTGCCTCTGCCTGTGCCTCCGCCTGTGTCTCTGAATGTGTCTCTGCCTGTGTCCCTTTCTCTGTTTCTGTCTGTGTTTCTGTCTGTGTCTCTGTCTGTGTCTCTGTCTGTGTCTCTGTCTGTGTCTCTGTGCTCTGAATGTGTCCCTGCCTGTGTCCCTGCCTGTGTCTCTGCCTGTGTCTCTGCCTGTGTCCCTGCCTGTGTCTCTGCCTGTGTCTCTGCCTGTGTCTCTGCCTGTGTCTCTGCCTGTGTCCCTGCCTGTGTCCCTGCCTGTGTCCCTGCCTGTGTCCCTGCCTGTGTCCCTGCCTGTGTCCCTGCCTGTGTCTCTGCCTGTGTCCCTGCCTGTGTCCCTGCCTGTGTCCCTGCCTGTGTCTCTGCCTGTGTCCCTGCCTGTGTCCCTGCCTGTGTCCCTGCCTGTGTCCCTGCCTGTGTCCCTGCCTGTGTCTCTGCCTGTGTCCCTGCCTGTGTCCCTGCCTGTGTCCCTGCCTGTGTCCCTGCCTGTGTCTCTGCCTGTGTCTCTGCCTGTGTCTCTGCCTGTGTCCCTGCCTGTGTCCCTGCCTGTGTCTCTGCCTGTGTCCCTGCCTGTGTCCCTGCCTGTGTCCCTGCCTGTGTCCTGCCTGTGTCTCTGCCTGTGTCTCTGCCTGTGTCCCTGCCTGTGTCTCTGCCTGTGTCCCTGCCTGTGTCCCTGCCTGTGTCCCTGCCTGTGTCCCTGCCTGTGTCTCTGTCTGTGTCCCTGTCTGTGTCTCTGTCTCTGAATGTGTCCCTGCCTGCGTCCCTGCCTGTGTCCCTGCCTGTCTCCCTGCCTGTGTCCCTACCTGTGTCCCTGCCTGTGTCTCTGCCTGCGTCTCTGCCTGCGTCTCTGCCTGCGTCCCTGCCTGTGTCCCTGCCTGTGTCCCTGCCTGTGTCTCTGCCTGTGTCCCTGCCTGTGTCCCTGCCTGTGTCCCTGCCTGTGTCCCTGCCTGTGTCCCTGCCTGTGTCTCTGCCTGTGTCCCTGCCTGTGTCCCTGCCTGTGTCCCTGCCTGTGTCTCTGCCTGTGTCCCTGCCTGTGTCCCTGCCTGTGTCCCTGCCTGTGTCTCTGCCTGTGTCTCTGCCTGTGTCTCTGCCTGTGTCTCTGCCTGTGTCCCTGCCTGTGTCCCTGCCTGTGTCCCTGCCTGTGTCTCTGCCTGTGTCCCTGCCTGTGTCCCTGCCTGTGTCTCTGCCTGTGTCCCTGCCTGTGTCCCTGCCTGTGTCCCTGCCTGTGTCCCTGCCTGCGTCCCTGCCTGTGTCCCTGCCTGTGTCTCTGCCTGTGTCTCTGCCTGTGTCCTCTGCCTGTGTCTCTGCCTGTGTCCCTGCCTGTGTCCCTGCCTGTGTCTCTGCCTGTGTCTCTGCCTGTGTCCCTGCCTGTGTCTCTGCCTGTGTCTCTGCCTGTGTCCCTGCCTGTGTCCCTGCCTGTGTCCCTGCCTGTGTCCCTGCCTGTGTCTCTGCCTGTGTCTCTGCCTGTGTCTCTGCTTGTGTCTCTGTCTGTGTTTCTGTTTGTGTTTCTGTTTGTGTCTCTGTCTGTGTCTCTGTCTGTGTCTCTGTCTGTGTCTCTGTCTGTGTCTGTGTCTGTGTCTGTGTCTGTGTCTGTGTTTTTGCTGTATCTCCGTTTGTGTTTCTGTTTGTGTCTGTCTTTTTATGTGCCTCTGTCTCTGTATTTGTTTGTGTCTCTGTCTGTGTCTCTGTCTGTGTCTGTGTCTGTGTTTTTGCTGTATCTCCGTTTGTGTTTCTGTTTGTGTCTGTCTTTTTATGTGCCTCTGTCTCTGTATTTGTTTGTGTCACTGTCTGTATGTCTCTCTCTCTCTCTCTCTCACTGTGTGTGTATCTGTCCATGTCTCTGTTTGTCTGTGTGCATCTGTGCGTGTGTGTATAACGTGCCGGCACATATCCAGAACTTCGCGTTTTTCTTTTTCAGAAAAGCAGGCACGTGAAAGCATATTCCAATTATGCTCAAAATAAAATTAGGAACCTCCACAAGTTGTGCCCAGAGCTATTAAAAACACAGACGAGATAGATTAGCTCTGTGAAATGTTTTGATTTAGTGAGCACATCCTAAAATAAAGCCCTAGTTAAAGCCACTCGCTTGTACTAGAGCCTATCACAGCATTCTGCAAAACCTCAGAGACAAGCAATTAGGTTTCTTGACTTAATTTCTTCTTTGCGCCCGAACACCTTTTGGGACTGGACGACTTCTACTTACGTCAAAGAAATGTGCTGGTATTTTATATTACGCGTAAAGGCTATGGTACGTTCAGACCATGAGTAACTGAGACTGTCAACCAGAGACTTTGACTCAGGCTTGGAATGATTACTGGATTCATTATAAGTCATTCTTGGGCTGAAACAACCATTTATTTTACTAGTGACGCCTTCGAGAATATAGGACTATATGACCATATCCTGCGCCAAGTCACATTTGCTGGTCATACGGATCTCGTTGTGCGGAAATCTCTCGCCTTTACCATATAGATTGTTGTTACCATTCGAAAGCTTAATCGTTTTTTATTTCGTTTTTTTTTCCACTACTTTACGCAACCAGCAACTAAACTGTAATCGCATGTTCTCAGAAGTTCCCAAAAGGTTCCTATATTCTCAATATTAAAAAGGTTGTTTTTATATGTTCGATCTTTTGAGTAAATATTTGCATCTCCTTTGTGCATTATTCATCTTTCGGCGCCCATTTGTTCTAAAGATCGTGAGCACGAAACGAGAGGAACAGATATATATGAATTCTATAGAGCGTTTCCTTTAGCTGAGGTGCCGTGAGCATCTGGAGACACCTGGACTTCGATTTCAGTTTCCGCGAAACAGCGGAAATCTCACAGTAACGCTGAACATCCAGACTTTCTAATGTTCTCTGAAGAGTTTTCTTTTTGTAACATTTTCTTTTTTTCTCAAACACGAACACTACATCCACAGTGTCTTAACCCTATCGTAGCGCTAAGAAAAAAAAAATTGTGTAGCAGTTTTTAATGCGGTGATCAAGTTTCATTCCGTGGCTCACCTCGCACGAATCTTTTCCTCCTTTGGCCAGTCCGGCGCATATAAAGATGTTGGGGATGTCCTCGATGAATCCGGCTTTACGGTACATGGTCTCGCACTCCTTGTTGGTGATGATTGGCACACTGACCTTCTGCATCACGCTCGGCAAGGGTCCATCTAAAGCATGCCAAGAAAAGCGTAATTAGTAAAGGGTATCTATCGGCTACATTCTTGAGTAGCGTATTAGAAATAAACTATATTTAGCATTTCGTGTAGACATAAAAGGAACACCTCACAACAAGAAAGTCTGTAATTTGCTTTAGATTCTTCCGAAATGCACTATTGCAGAGGTCGACAAGTGCTGCGCTTTAGACTATGACCCTGCTTTGCTAGTTGGCATTTCAAACGCTTTGCACAAATGTCGAGCGTTTTTAAAGCTAAACATAATGGGACGAGTATGCTACGAACAAGCGACGAAATTCCCACTGCGAGAAAACTGTTGGCGCTGCGAGTAAAGCGAGCTTGCCACCTGTCGAAGTTGGCCGGATATTTGCTTCGTAGAGTTCAGCTCTTATTCGCTTGCTTCGTGCCCACTTGTAGCCGTTTACCATCAGGCAACACAGTGTCACCATCTATCGGGGAGCCCTAAAACACTTACGATCTGCGTATAAATCTCTTAATTTTCTTACGCGTCGTTCATTCACAATGGGCATGAAATAATTCTCACAATCTTGTAGTGTGAATTTCTCCCAGGTAGGGGTAGATTTGGCCTCGTAAAAACTGCGAAACTTCAGTCTCATTGCATGTGCGTAGATCCGAATACTTTCTGGCCTACTTTATAGATGGCGTCAGTGTGTTCCCTCGTCATAATGGTTAGGCGGAAGCGCTGCTCCGGGCACCAACGCTCGTGTAGTCTCTATCATTTACAAGGGTTAATACATTCTTCCTTGGGAGCCGTCTATCTGGGAGGGGTCGAAACATCTCCTTAAGCGTTGGCACGCGGCATTCGCAGCATCGCGTTTCTGTAAGCGGAGGACAAGCTCGGATGATTGTATTTTTAATCATTTATTTTCCGCCGTACGGCACTGTTTACAGTCTCGCTTCAATATCGGGCCACGCGGGGAGTCATTTAGAAGAAACCGCTGCATCAATGTATATCTACGATATTGCGTTTCTAACTTTATTAGCTTTTGCTGTTTGTCCCAATATTGTCATAAGCATATTTTACTAATTAAAAAAAATCTCGAATACCATCTAGATTGGCTTCATGGATATAAAAAGATCGGGATACTAAACCACTTATTTTCGAATACAGTATTCGTTTGTTTTTATATCAAGTTTGAGAACATGGCTAGGGTCCACGTACACGCTAAATAAAGACTAGAAAAGGACAATCAAGAGACTCATTAACGCCGGCTGTGGCTCCTATATGTAATTTCTTAGCATTTATTTCTGAACATTTTGATATATTTTGTCTCGTCAAGATTTGTTTCTTAACAAGACTAGTTATTTTTTTATATATAAATTATTGACGAGCATGGCTTGGGGGATAACTTGGGAGCTACATTGGTGCAGTCAACGGCAATATGAGCTGGTCCAGTTTACTGCTTGACGAAAGGATTAAAATGTATCATGATTTGCCTCCGGCATCCTAAACAATGTAACTGACTGCCACATCGTGACAGCAAAAAAATTTAGTTGTTTATTCCGACCTCTTTCTTCACAGCTTAACGTACCCGGTGCTCCCCACATGGATTTCACAGCACTACGGCCTTAACGCCGCTGGGTCAGCTCATAAAACTGTAGAGTGTATAATAAAAAAAGGTCTCGCATTAAATTTGATTGCCGCACAGATAGCCTACTTTAGAAGTGATGTTTTGTGAGAAGGGAATCTTGTCGTGGCTCCATTATGATCTTTAAAATTGATAAATCTAGAGCTAATGAAAGTTCACGGTGCCCCTCATCTGCCTGGCGTTACAAGGGCACACGGTGGGGGACATTAACCCTGAAAGTCGGTGAAGCGACGACAAATAAGGATTAAAAGAAAAGAAACAGAAATCAGCCTTTTCCAAGGTGCGTGGCCCTCTGTGGTGCTTGTTACTAGAACATTTAGGGGGATCGAGATTACGATGTTGGCGCTGCCTCAGAACACACTCTGCGAGTCGGGGTGCATCGCTTCGGTGCTTACTGCTTTGGAATTCGCGGGACTGAGAGGAGTTTCAAAGACCTTCCGGTATGGTGCCACTTAATTCCGTGGGACTTTAAGATATATAATTTGAGCATTTTTGTTTTTATTTATTTAGCTGCAGATTACGGGAGGAACGAGTCGGGGGACACTTGGTGAGGTAGGTAGGTGGCGGTGGTCAGCATTAGCGGCAACGAGGAGGGGCAAAACACTGCTACAATGAGTGTCGCAGTGGTGCAGAAATAAATAATTTGAATAAAATGAGACTATTCCTCTTAAATTCGTTGCTATTGCACGATTTAATTAACAAGGCAACTTTCGTGCGTACTAGATATTACCTGAATTAAAATGAGCCGAAATAATCGGTGCGTTTACATAGAAAGGTCAGATTTTCATCTTAGGTGTTGTTTAGTCATTGTGATATTTGAAGGTGGCACTTTGTTTCAATGAACAGCCCAACGCATGTCAATGTAAATTTGAACGCCGGGCATACACGCCGAGAGCCTACACACTTATCGAGAGCTCTAAAGCAGAGGTGGCGGTGACAGATGTAGCATATGAAGAACACCGTGACGAACTCGATAAATGTTAAAAGAAAAACGATAATCTTCGTTTTATAGAACTTATAAGTGAGGCTCATAATAGGGTAGAACAAGCGTCGGACCCGCTGTTTTATAACGTCAAAACTGCTGCTACCTATAAAAAAAAGCACAAACGTTTCAGATGTTTGAACTCACTGTCGACGCACCTGGCATCTGTGTCGTCTGATTTTTGCTGAATGGATGAATAGATGCATACGGTTCAACCCCTTAAATCGGGCGATGGCTTTTGTCACTGCACGCTGTTTTTAATATCAACTTCGACCTAGTACGCAACAAAATGTGGCACCGCCTCTCAACAGGAGCGCGCGACAAGAGTGTCTGCCGTCTGCGTCCATATCCGGCATTAAAATTGCCAATTATTTCGTTATTTTTAACATGATAGCGTTATGGAGCTCGTGTCAAAGGAAAGTAGGCGTCGGTGGCGTGACGGGAAACCCTGATTGGTCGATAGGGTGATGACGTCACAGCCACGTGCATAACCTCGCGCGGGAATTTCAAACAACCCACAATGCTCACATGAAACGTGGCGTCACGCGTGGAATTAAAGTAATTAAAACATGACATGTAATGCTAATTAAAGGTCGCCGCATGTCTGAAGTGATTTCAGGTTATAAAGTACAGCCGAATTTCGTTACTTTGTACTCGAGGGCACCGATAATTTGTATGAATACAGAAAAGTTTGAATTATTGAGCGTTTCCTTCTAAAGAGACATAAATGGGACCTGCATGTTAGTTTGAATTGTCCGGAAGTTTGAATCAAGAGAGTTTGAATTAATGAGATTCGACTGTAATTAATATACGTTAAAAAAATTGGAAGAATTTTGGTCGCTATTTTAACCTACGACGCTTTGGTTGCAAGCCAGACACGGCATTCACTAGGCCACGAAAGGCACGCTTGCACGGCGAATGAGAAGGCGATGCGAACGGTGCACGATTACGCTATCGCATTCCACTCTTAAAGCGGCCCTGCAAAGACTTTTTTACTGGTTTTTAATTTGCATGAACCTGAGCGCACTGAACCTAGTAACTTAATGAAACTTTACTTTTATCGAACTTCATTTTATTTTTAAAAAAATATAGGCAAATTAAAATAGCAAAAACAAGCAAACTGTAGAGGAGGGATAGTGAGCTCAGCGAGCGCTCACAGCTGCCGCAGTCCGTGTCGACGGATCGAGAGGGCGCCACTAAAGCATGCTCTGGATAGGATGCATGAAGCGGGCAGCCAGGGCGGTTCGCATTGCATTTTCTGCGCGATTAAACACTAATTTGGCATGACACTTCATTGGCCACAAACGACAGCAAACACGGGGTAAAGATCAGTTCAGAACTGGAGCCACTTCGCGCTGCCATAACGCCAAATGGCCAAACCACAAGCGAAAGCAGCTCGCCGAAGGCCTTCGGAACGCTCGGAACCGGTCAGATCCTCCAGTCCACACGACCGCAGCGCCGCCGCGTACATTCGGGACCTTCCTACGCTCCCCGCTCGTCGGTGCCTGATCCCACTACACCTTTCTAGCATGCGCCGCCTTCTTCACCGCTTGTTGGTGGATATGTCGACGGGTTATTTCTTGTTTCCGTACTTTCTAAACTGCATTTGTTTCTTTTCTGGTCTGAAATACTGAAGAAAAACTACTTTTATAAATAATTGAAACGGTTCGCGCCACTTATATTTTGTATTTCGACTAAAAAGAAGCTTTTAGCGGCTCTGACCAGTAGTAAGCCCAGGACCAAAGACGTCACATATTGCGCGCTTTCCGCACCGCGGGTCGCCCCCGTAGGTGGAGGAAGTTTCCGCGTCGTCCGGTTAAAATATGACGCACTGATATTTAGTTACTCTCTCCGTTCCCGCTGGCTTGACCAAACCCCAAGACACATAGAAACAGCAAAAAGGTAGGCGCTTCAATATGATTGCAGGGCCCCTTTAAAGGCGGAGCTTAGATGTCCTTCAAGGTTTTTCTTTAAATAAAAATATGGCCAGGTTATAAAATTACACAACACTAAATATACCACTAAACTACAGCTTCGACGAAGAGTTTAGTTTTGAACTTGGATGAGCCCATTTTTCGACT
This sequence comes from Ixodes ricinus, assembly GCA_037355805.1. Classification (NCBI taxonomy): domain Eukaryota; kingdom Metazoa; phylum Arthropoda; class Arachnida; order Ixodida; family Ixodidae; genus Ixodes; species Ixodes ricinus. Next base: position 30,173 of record JAZHYW010037917.1, on the reverse strand, counting down.
ACCTTTACAACGTATCTATATATGCCAATGCCGCCCTATTACTATTCTATCAACTTCTGTTATTTTCAGAGACTCATTTCAGACATTAGAAAGTAATCCCTGAAATCAAAACAAAAAACATAGCACTAAAACATATTGGTAGCAACGCACAACAAATCGACTTCGCTTTGGGTCAGGGTTGTGGTTCACATTTATGTAAGTTTTCCGTTTTGAGTGTACAGTGCCTTTGGAACCACCAATACAAATACGTTGTAGCCATGTCAAACTGATCAATCGGCCGGTTGGTCATCGCATAAACGCTATAAAGTAATATTAAATCGCAATAGAGTTCAGATGGTGTTTCTCTAGATTTTTTTTTTTGTAAGTACCAAACATTTTCTTTAGATATTTTCATTCCGACAGTTGTTACAGGATGGAAAAAATTAATTTATTCGCAACAAGTAAAAATAAAATTATCTCTCAATTTGAATCTTAAACTATTGTTTAGTACCCATCCACAGTAAACTTGTGAGCAGATTTTGACAGAGCCTGAATTGAAGTAGTCAAAACTACCAGACAATGTCACCTTTAGTTTGAAATAATAGTTTTTGTTTCCATAAGTAACTAAAATAAAGTTGAGTAATGCGGATTCTTGGGCGAGTTGGTACTGAAACTTTGAGAACATGATAGCGCTTTAAGACAGGAACGAGAGTAAAAACGAGACAACTCAATGCACTAACTTCAACTGTTTAATCATCAGAAAAGCAAGGGAATTAATACTCTGCCTTATTGCGTCATTTAACCAATCCCATGCCACGCCAATCGACAGTTAAACAGTTGAAGTTAGCGCATTGTGTTGTCCAGTTCTTTCTCTCCTCCCTCTCTTGAAGCGCTGTCATGTTCTCAAACCTAAAATAAATTTCGATTCCTTGCTTTTATTGGCGAATGTTTAAATGGAAGGGAAAAGAGGGTAAATGGCTATGCATATACTGTTAACCGTCCTAATAAAACTCGCACGGGTTCCTTAAGAAAGAAAAAAAAGAACAACACCAAATCTTTGCGATTTCCAAACAAGTCATAATGAAACTCCGTCTGTTCCCAAAATATTTGTCTGAAAGCACACAAGAAATTGTTCAATATCGGTACCCTACGAAGTGTAAAAGCTGACAACATTGAATCGTGAACGTGATATCAAAACTTATCCGGGCGGAATACAATCAACTGCCCTAGAATACAGTGGGCTCAGTGCGAACAGGTTTTGTGAGCTTTGGATGGTTGGATATGTCACGGTCTGCGGAGTGGTGATTAAATTCCTTTGAATCTAACGGGGATCAGCGACATCCCTCGGTGTGGGGTCCACGATTACCGGCGAGGCTTCATCAAGGGTGTATGCTTTGTTCGCTCGCGACGTGGAAGCTGATTTTTTAATATAAAGGGGCACTCAAGTGGTTTTTGAGTTCGTGTTTTGATGATGACAGCTGAATTTAGACGCCCTAAGTATCCCTAAAAACCAAAAAGTATAGTCATACGGTGATTATTTCTTTAATAAAAATGTAATTGAAGGCCGCCAAACCTCGGATCCATCCGAAAACGAAACCACTCTCATTGGTCCTCGCACGCTTATCAAAAGGATCTCGGGCCAATGGCGTTGGACGACGTTCCGTCGCGCAGTGATCCCGAGGTAGCCGCATCGGCCGAACCTCTTTGTCATTCGAGCTTCGATCATGGCGGAGTTCTCTACGCTCGAGGACCTGACGCCGTTAGAGGTTGAAATTCTTCGGCGGACAGCCGACCTGGGGATGATTTCCTATGACGCCACTCCGACGTGCGATGTGGACGATAGCAGCGCTTCGGAGTCATGTTCGGGTTCCGAGGACGACGAAACGCAGACCTTTTCGGGCGTTCTTCGATTTGCGGTTTGGGCAAGTCGTAACCAAACCAACGTTTGACATCGCAGCGTTACCTCTGGTACGTGATGTCAAGCGATGTCGCCACGTTGACTTTCGCCTCGGGAGGACGGGGGGAAGGCTGGTTCAGACATGTGCAACGAGCGCGTACCTACGACTGCGTCCGTTGCAACCGGAGCGACCGGAACGACCGCTCTGCGCCGCGCGTACACACACCTGCAACCACTACAACAAGCGCAGCGGGTCGTCAGCACGGCGACCGCTTCTATACGCCGCCGTCAGCTGTTTCAGCGGCCCCTCTAAAAGGGGACGCACTGCTACTCAATGCCGTAACAGAATATAGACAGACAGTTTTCTATAGCCTAAAGCTTTATTATTATTTTTTCTTGATAGGCTTGCAGGGTACAGTGGATGAAAAAAAGAAAATAAAAAGATGCAGTACGCCGTCTTGGACGATCACGACTCTAATACACGACATTGCAATAGTACAAATATCGCCACACGCCTTTTCTACGATTATAAAAGACAATGTAATCTTAGCAGCGATATAGCAACGTAGAAATATGATTTCGTGATCAGATAGACGTTGCGAGCGTTCAGGATTGCTAACACTAATCACTTTTCTCCGGTGATGAAAACGCGTGAAAATTCGCATCCTTTATACGGTACGCGCCAGTAATACCTTGAACTTGAGCACACGCATGAAATGCGCCAAATAAGAAATCCGGGCGATGTTCGAGGACACAAATGCTTAGAAAGCACCACTGTAGTCGAAGTAAACAAACACGACGGCACGGGCGTTTCTGCTGTCTTGAGAGTGCCGCCACGACATCGCCGCACGAGTAGGTGGATCTTCCCTTCTAGTACGTGCTGGGTTATCATAGCGACACACGACGAAAATTCACAGTCAAGGATAGCGCTTTTACGCGGAACGATGAGCTTTCACCACGCCGTCCACGCCGACGATCACCACCGACGCCATGTTGCGGATAGAAGGAGCCGGCCGGCCCGCGACCGGCACGACCGGCCTGCAACGCGCGCAGATACGTGCGCTTCCGCGCATCCCGGGGGAACGGGAAATTCACCCCCGCGGAGGAAGGCAAGGAGAAAACGTAGTCCCTTGTTTGTGAAACGATAATTGCAGTATCGCGTATTCTAAACTAGAAATATTTTACGTCTTGTGAAATTATCATGCACAACATATTTAAATGAACTGAAAATTGTTTCTTTAGCGAAACTTTACAAAGGCCGCCAAAATTTTCAAACATACGATAATTTCATTGGTCCTCGCAAGTACAGAAAAGAGTCCGCACGTATTTTATTCCTGCGTGATTAATAGGCGGTTCTGCCTTCTAAAACTGAAGATACTCATTCACTGACACTTCCTTAACGCCATCGCACCAAAAAGTAGCTTCTCCAAAAACTGCTTGAGTACCCCTTTAATATAGTGCCGATGGACACCTGGTGATATAATTACGTGGTATAATGGTCAACAAACATATAAGGAACGCACGAACAGTATCTTGTCTCATGAGAGAGCGGTTCTGATAGCGACTGCCAGAATGAGCGGCTCCGTGATGTAGCGTTCAATGAAATAGCCTAAGCAGAAGAGGCTCAATGCGGAAATCACGGTTGGATGGGGACACCGCAAAAAGTTTGCCGAGCTGTTTATCTGCAACCCTTCGCTGAACGGCGCAAAAGTAACATCCGAAATGGTCAGGTATTGCATGGCTTATTCTATATAATATATATATTCTCAATGAGCCAACCAATAACTAAAGTATCGGGTGTGTTCCAAGCCACCAGGCTCGACCTAAAATGTATCGTAAAAATCGACGCCTGCACGTAGCAATCTAAACTTTTCGTGAAAGGCGTATTTCACAGGTCGGTTTTTTCTTGTAAAATTACAGAGCGTAGCTTCCTTTCTGTAAAAAAAAATAGACCCAAAATACTTGTCAGGGTCAACGATGAGCGGAGACGCAGACGACCAGGTCGAGTTGCGGGACGCGTTTGGCGCGCGTATTGATAGATAACATTGGGAGCAGCGTCGTTGGCATGCGTCGGAAGGTGTAGCCAACCAGCGAAGGAAAGTAGATGACATGCAGATGAAGCAACGTTGGCAGCAAAAGCGCAGTCGTCATGCAAACACTTTTTTTTCTCTTTGCTTTTCTTTGTCTGCATTTATTTTTTAACCAGAGGTACATTACAAAAAGATTCTGTTCATTTCAATGAACCACAGTGGTCACAAGCAGTCTCGATTAGGGGTCTTTGTCTCGATAAGGAGGTAGCGCCATCTATCAATACGAGCGCCAAACGCGCCCTGCTACTGGACTTGGTCGTCTGCGTCGCCGCCCGCCGTTGACCCTGGCAAGTATTCTTGGCCCTATGTTTTACAGAAAGGGAGCTACGCTTTGCAATTTTACAAGAAAAAACCACCCGTGAACTACACCTTTGACGAAAAGTTAAGATTGCTACGGGCAGGCGTCGATTCTTACGGCCCATTTTAGATCGAGTTTGGTGACTTGGGACACCCTATATACTTTACTTCAGCCAACTATAGAGCTTTTTCCTGTATTCTTGTCCCCAGCCACCTGATAGGCATACCCGGTATGGGCGACGAAAAATTAATAAAACATTTCAACCTGCAAGTAGTAAAAAATGTGAAGGGAGGCAAAAAAGAAAATGGGTAACGGTTACGCGTATATCCTAAAGGTATTCTATTGGCGTGGCGACGTCAAAACAATGTTTTCGCCCACACCGGAAGTGACGACAATTCAAAATGGCGCCCTTGGGAAAACCGTTTTACTGAAAGAGAGCGATAGAGAAAAGGCAAAGGGCAACGGGTGCTTTCCCCCTTGCTCGTTGTGTAGAAAGAGTGAAAGTCCCGGATGAGAGGCGTGGCCGGTGTTGGGTGTCTGCAGCGCCTGAACTTCGTTCGCGCTTTCTTGTTTAAACCCCGCAAAGTTAATTAGAAACACGGGCCTCAATGGCGACAGTCCCCCGGTCATCGGGACACCGTTGCTCGGTCATAGGGTGCACTAATAACGACGAAAGCGTCGAATACTGTCCAGGACCTATGTAGCTTGCGAGGAATCCGGCACGGCGAAAGCGGCTGCAATGTCTTTAAAGGGGCACTGACACATCAAAATCATATTTTTTTTTATTATCCGTAACGATTGAAGACGGTGCCGGGACATTACCCTCAAAATTCGGAACTTGGGAATTCAGTATTTGTGAATTAAAAAAAAACAATTTCCAAATGCCGAATTTGAAGTTCCCGCGCGATTCCCGCCAGTGCAGTCAGTCAAATTTTGCGGTCTCCTCCGACTCGACTTTTTCTCGGACCTCCGCTGACCCGATGCGAGGAGGAGGCGAGCTGGCGGGATAGAAGGGAGCCGGCGCGGGAAAAAAACCGGTTTCTTCGCCGACTCGCCGATCTGCTCCAGCGCCGCCGAGTTTTCTGAGGGAGGACACAAATCTATACTTCGTTTCACCTTCCGTCCAGACGCAGCCGATGCTACGAGATTATATGACGAATCAGACAGCGTCAAAACGGCACCATCATGGTGTTCGTAATGGTTCTGTCTGTGTTTTTCATCGCTGAACCAATCATAAACAGAACAAGCCTAGTGACTTGCACTTTTGACGCTGCTTCATTGGTCCCGTTTTCTCGTAGCATCCGCTGCGTCTGGACGGAAGAGGTGAGGCTGTAAAGCGGAAGGGACATCTCACCGAACTCTGATTTTTGGCATTTCAAAAAAGAGGAGACCATGGGTGCGTTCGCAATTTGCGTTCAAAAACATGTTTTACGATTGCCGTTAATAAATGTTATAGAAATGCCGCCTACAAAGCTTCTAAATTTCCTGATTTTTGACGTCATCGATCGAAAAGAAGCAAGGAGGTGGCGGCGGGAGATTTAAACGCCAAAAATAAAAAGGCGCGCGCGCGCGCAAGAAATTTTTCGTGATGCGTTTTTTTTTTTGCGTGTTTATGACTACAACGTGCGTCGTTTTTCGACAATAAAAAAAAAAGCGACCTTTGGGGTGTCAGTGCCCCTGCTAAAGGGGAACTCCGGCGATTTCTTGAGCAACCCCAACCAGCTATATTTTCCAAATCGCCATCTTTTACTCTTTCCGGTATGCTATTTAGTATCACGAAATTCAGAATAGTTATTGTGAAATCGGCAAGAGCGAAAATGACGCCAAAACGAACATTCGAATATACACGCCCTCTTCATTGCCGTGACGTTACGGGTGGGCCGGCTTGCGGTTCGAGCGGGTAGTCTACAAATAAACTATGCCGACCATTTGCATCGTGCTGCTGCGCGAGGAGCTGGAACGAGTTTCCAAAGCATTCATTTGACAACATAAAACTGTTCGTAATCAGTTGGGATCAAAGTCTACAGCCCAAAAGTGAACCCCTGCCCACCGCGTGACGCTACTTTTTCCAATGTTGCCAGTAGAGCTTTTCACTTTGAAAAACACGATGAGGACCAAGGTATGTAAATTCTATAACTTCGCGAAAAAAAGGTTACTTGCCCAAATATTTGGGTTACTGGTTCAGCGATGTTTGTTGGTGTTTTAGCAGCAAGTTTTTAGGCAAATCGGGGGCTATGAAGAAAACGGCGGGGTACCCCTTTAGGCTCCATCGCTTTCCACGTGACCCCGATCTCCGGTGGCAATGGATCGCGTCCGTAAACCGAAAAGACGTTTCGCTCAACGCCACCCTCTCGACTGTGCTCGGAACATTTTATGAATGGAGCGCGCGCCGAACGCTGTACCGCCGATGAACGTAGGGTACACTCGCAAGGTGCGTGCGAGTTTTCTCCTGATAATTGCTGTTTCAGATTGTAAAATTTTGTAACCGAATTTATCTTAATATTGCTAATTTACGAGTGGTGACTGATTCGATTTTATCATCTACAACACTTAGTTAAAGGTTCATTTCCGCCGCCGGGTGAGGCTGAAAATTGTTGAAAGGTTAGTTCTATCGGTTTTCCTGAATCGCGATCTCCTGCACGATACCAGAGAGCCGGCAAAAGCGCTCCTTGGAGTGCCGCTGTTGGGTTATTTCTGTTGATTGGGCGCTTTGAAGCGCTGGATAGTCGCTGCAGGGTACGTCTCGTGTGTTGCGGTCTGCGTTTTTGAGCCCAGTGTGCACGTTTCTTTGTTCGAGTCATGGCATCTGCCAGTGCGGCGACGGTGAAACAGCGGCAGTGAACATGCCAGCGATAGAAATTGGAGGTGAGTACTCAAAATATTGCATTAAATAGTAATATAACGTGTGGCTGCTTTGAGGCTTTCTGTGGTTCGATATAAGTACATCTATAATGTCTTCACGTAGTCCATCCACAAGTAAATATAAGAACACGGACACGCAAGATAAAAGCAGCGCAGCAGGCGATATATAGCAGCTCCGAGTGTTTACAGAAGTTAATTGAGGTTCCCGTGTCGTGTATTGCTTGTTGATTATTTAAAACGGCTACGTTGGAATAGGACCATTGCAAGCAAAAATTGATAAATGGTTCATCATTTCCAATCGTGCGGGAAGCTTGATGGAGCTTAAAAACATTGCAGCCGCACTCGCCTTGCCGGATTCCATGCAAGCTACATAGGTCCTCGGACAGTATTCAACGCTTTCTGTCGTTATTCGTGCACCCTATAACCCAGCAATTGTGTCCCTATGACTGTCCGCCATCTAAGCCCGTGGCTCTAATTAAGTTTGCGGGTTTGAAACAGAGAAGAAAGCGCGAATGAAGTTCGGGCACTGCATACACCCAACATCGGCCAAGGCTCTAATCCGGGACTTTCACTCTTTCTACGCAACCAGCAGGGAAACCGCCAGTGAGCCCTTTCCCCTTTTCTCTCTCGCTCTCAAAATCCGCCCACGAAAAAACGGTTCATACAACATCAAACGAGAGGTAAAGATAAGCGTTGATTCCCCTATCTGGCTGATCCATAAGTGCTACGTCACGAAGCCGCTGGTTCGGTTGCCGGCCAGAGCTTCCACGATAGGACTGACTTCTCTACGTGGGCGCAGCGAGAACTTGTTATATGAGCGTTTGAATCCTGCGTATTTGCAAAATGCAGAAGGTGAACGCGTTAACAAAAGAGCGCGCGCTGGATTGGCTGATTTCTGAAGATTATGCTACCACGTCATACCTAGCGACGTGTGTGCGCCAGGACGCGTGCAACGGGTCGCCCTTTTCGGAGGCGCAGTGGGGGACGGCGGGTGTAACCCTGTAGCGCGTGTTAACTCACCCGGCCACCCCTTTTAGGCCGCTCGGCGGCGACAGTCTGCGGATGGCTCATTCAAAAATATGAACCCGTGGCATCCGCAGACTGTCGCCGCTGAAGCGGCGTAAACGGGAGGCTGGGTTGAGTTAACACGCGCCACAGTGTTAACCGCCGTCCCCTACTGCGACTCCGAGGGCGACCCGCTGCGCGCGTCTGGGTGCGCAGATGTTGCTAAGTACGGCGTAGTGGCGTAATCTTCAGAAATCCAGCAATCCAGCGCCGTTGCTAACGTGATCTACCTTCTGCATAACGCAAACTACACCGCTGGGAGAAGAGGGGGGGGGGGGTTCTGTACACCTTGAGCCTTCGACTGAAGACAGCACAAACGCTTCGCCACAGTGAAATGCCACTACCGTACCGCCATCTGCCGGCTGTCTATCAGAACAGCAATTTCTTGCCAAAAGCGAAAGATTCAGCGCGGTCGTCGTTCTCGTCTCAAAGATTCAATCATTCATTGCTGAAACGCCATTTATTTATCGAAGTAGTAAAATCTCCAGGAGTCTCCTAGTAAAGTTTATGGAAATACGTTAGTGAGTGTCGAGATTCGCGGTTTCAAAACAGCACGTCACAAGTACTATATCCCGCCAGCCAGAGAGGAATGAATAATGCAATGAATGGAATGCAGATTGACCTTACCGAGATCGGGCGGCATCTTACGCCACCCTGGCAAAGGTTCCGCGTACCTATCGTACAGGCGACCCCAGCCGGTGACAACGGCGTTTCGGCCGACGTAGGAGTCGTTGGTGTCCGGCACGCAGGCCGGGCGGCACGTTGTCCTTGGATGGGATGGCCTCGTAGAAGCCAGGAGCAGGGCCAAGTCGTACTCGAAGGTGCTGGCGTCGAATCGCGGGTGCGTGGCCCCAATCTGGATCCGCCGCTCCACGTGCGGCAGCTGCTCCCGATCGCTCTTGAGGTCGTACTCGCCCAACCGCAGCATGATGTCGTTGGGGGACACGCTGCGCGTGCCAGAGGCGATCCGAGACAATCAGTTCCGGAGATGCTCTCGCTAATTCTAGCACCCAGCACAGTAACCGCGCCTTTCTTGTTCGGCTCTGTTAATTTTTTTTTTCAGACTGAAATGTATATGCCCTTTTGCTATCATACGGTCTCACAAGAGATTAATAGTGCCCTTTGAAATAAATCATAAAATAAATAAATGAAGTCATTTGCCTCTGTAATCCTCTTCACAGTTTTAGTAAGACAGGCAGAGCCTCGTGACTGATCTTAATAGAACTCCTCAGCCAATGAGGCATTAGTGGATAAAAAGACGCTGAAGAATGAATCCCAAAGCAAGAAGCAAGAAGCCATGCCCTGCGATTACCTAATCTCTCAGAGCCCGGATTTCATGGCGAGAATCAACAGCGACCGACACCCCCTAAAAAATTGTAATTATTTTTTGCCAGGTGGGTTAACATGGCGTCAGCAGACCACCCAATCAATGCCAGAGCGCAAGTTCGCCTGCTTCTTGCACAAAGGTTGCGATCATGTCCAAACGCCAGAGCTCTTATTGGCGGATTGAAAAAATAGTTGAGGTAGACCCCACAAAGGCAGCTTGCTTTGAGGTCTACCCACTATCCTTTCAGTCGAAGCCAATCAGAGCTCGGCATCGTTCTGACGGCACCACAACACCTGCGCGAGAAGCAGACAACTTGCATCTCCGCATATTTTGAAACGGAATGACAAATATTTTTTAATAAAGCCAAACATTGATCTCAACGGCTTGAAACCGAAACCAAAAGATGTAGCACTGGAAGCTCATGGCCGCTACATGCGGACGATGTGTACCGAGTAGGAGGGAGAAATGTAAAGAAGAGAGTTACCGGAAGTCACCAGGCTATACCCGACCGCGTTTTAGAACAAAATTCTTAAAGAGCAACACATAAAAAAATTTAATGTCTGGGTTAGACGTGCTTGTCAGGAAATTAATATTACGCGAAAAAAATTAAAGGCAATATTGACGGCGCGAGAATGTATTTTAGGTTTTTCGTACCAGGTCGATGACGCCACGGAATGGCTATCCGCTTTTTCACCTCAACGACATGGTCATACGCTTTCTCCACCGCAACGTGATGGCCTAGACCAGGGGTGGCCAAACCGCGGCTCGCGAGCCGCATGCGGCTCTTTGCTGGTCCAAGTGCGGCTCGCGGATCCCTCGTAAAGGGACCCCCCCCCCCCCCCCCCCGCCTTTTTCTGCATTTCCCCAGGAAAAAAGAAGGGATTTCAGGCAGAGTAAAGTACGGCTCGCAATTCGGCAGCCTTGTACCCCCATAAGTACTGTCGTACAGCCTTGTGCACTCATACGTACAGTCAGACCCTGAACGAAATTTAAATTTGCCCCCCCCCCCCCCCCCTCCCCGCGGCTCTTAGAAGTTTCGTGGTTTCGTTTGCGGCTCTTAGGCCGGGTCAGCCTGGCCACCCCTGGCCCCTAGCCGATCCACCCCTCCTCCACGCGCCCGAAATGTCGAGAGAGAAAACAAGTGGAAAGGAGGTGACTACCGACTAAATCGCGTCTCGCGCCGTCAATATTGCTCTAAAGTTTTTTTTTTTTTCGCGCAAAAATTTATTTTTTTGACACGCGTGTCACAACCGGAATGTAAAAAAAAATATATATATATATATATATATATATTTTATTTTAGGGGCTTCAATTCCCACAGAGCTGAGACACGCGTTTTGGCCTGCGTCGTCGTTGCTGCCGAAAGGGGAGGTGGCCACACAGATCCCGCCGGTGTCAGCGTCGTCTCAAACTATCTCGCGTCCGTCACGGCCTCCGAGATCCCGAAGCGCGAAGTCGGAGGCCATGCGACCGTCGAGAGAGCACGGGAACTTCTTGTGCTTGGTAACAGCTTTATGGGCGACACCTTGCAGAAATTTTGTCCTCGCCGCCCGTCTTCACTGCGCGCGTGTTCGGGTATGTTGAGCAAGGTTGCAGCACGTGCTTACGAACTACGCTAATAGTAGTCATAAGACTGCTCTTTAATCACAATGCTCTAATGTCTAATTATACGGAATACAAGAGTTAAGGCATATGTGAACACGTTCACTTTTGCTCTTAACACAACCACAAAATTAGGTATGCGACATCGCAATGACAACGAGAGAAGCGACGGCTCTCTTTGCCGGCAATGTTATTCCGGTATCCGTAGATCATGCATGAACTTAAAGGGTTAGGATACGCCAAAAATAAAGTATTGAGAACTATACTGCTACAAACCCATTGTATGATGCTATTTGTCTGCTAAATTTGTTTAGAAAATGGCGCGATAGTTTCGTGGAAAAATCAATTCATATGCGGGACCGTTGAACCTTCCCTATTCGAAAAGGTCGCCGTGGTTGTCGTGTTGGTGACGTCGCTTGCCCGACGCGCGGCGTCCCCTTGCACGCACTCACAGACTTGGCTCTCTTGGCGCCTCGACCTTCAGCTTTGTGATGTTCCTGACATACGCGCTTGGAAATAACGAAGAAGTGTTGGGGAGTTCTGTAAGATCGAGACAGTATCTCGGGGCACAAGGCTTAGGGAATGGACATGGTTCTGGTCTCATTCATTGACCTCGGAACATATAACAAGATTCCTCGTTTATCTTCCGCATTTTGAGCACGCCGTTCGTGACGACAGGTCTACGGCGTCGCACTCTTTGTCAAAGTCTTCGACAGTGATCGCAGCAGCGATTATAGTGATTGCTATCAAGCTGGAGTCCCGCTATCAAAGACCTCAGTGTTTCCTTCCTCCTTAAATTACACTCTTTACCGGTGCGACCGGGAGTTAAGTCGTGGGGGCGGTGAATTCATTGCTGTACGAAGTCACATTGTAGATTCCCTGGTTCAAGTTCCCTGTTCTCCTGAAATGGTGAAGTTACGGCTTCATACCAACTCCTCGTGCATTTTCCTCGGTGTGTGCATGGACCGCCGCACCTTGTTAATGGGGTTTTTCGAAGAGCTTTACGACGCACTCTCTTATTTACAACCAATCCTCCAACGCATCATGCATTCTCTTAGGCGACTTCAATTGTCCTGACATAATCTGGGATGCTCTTTCATTTTCAAACCACAATTTAGTGGCACTTTCGTGGATACCTGCCTTACATTTAATCTCACTCAGATGGTCACACAACCCACGAGATCAACCGATAACACAAGTCATATCCTGGACTTTTGCCTTACTACTGACGCCGCATTTCTAAAAACTATATCATATCATTCACCTGTTAGTGATGAGGCAGTCATTCATCTCAATTTTGCGTTTGAGGTTCAACAAAGGTAATAATACTTCAAAACTATTAAATACTATCATAAATCTAGCTAATTATAATGCCATTAACAACGAGTTTGATATATTCTTCGAGAGTATTCAGAGCGGCTGTGAAAACCGAACTGTGAACGAAATCTCGACGTCGTTCAAAAACAAAATCAATTTCCTTGCTAACACTTACATTCGGACAATTAAAATAGAATGTGACGAATAAAATCCAAGGTACACAAAAATCCTTCACTAACTTAAAATAAAAAAAAAATAAAAAGGTTGTCTAGGCATGCTAAACAATCGCTGACCGACATCGCGTGGGAAAAGTTAAATTTGATAGCAAGAACTTATAGAAAACTTATCATAGAAGAGAAAGCAAGTTTTCTAACATTGACTTAGTAAACACTCTTCACAATAAACCTAAAAAGTTTTGGGAGGTAATTAGTCGGAAGACGGCTAAACCTGTTCAGTTAATGAGTGATGATCGCTTGCACAGATCGGACGAACAAAGTGCGAACAGCCTTAACCATTATTTCAGCACCGTTTTCACGTCAGATGACCACGACAACATGCCTCATCTTCAAGATTTGCACCATCACCCATGAACGCCATTGAAAGAAACAACCTATTCAAGAATTATCAGCTCAATAGAAAAAAATACAACTATCATCGAGTTCGGGGGGACAGACAAAATTAATTCCAAACTACTGAAAAACACCAAATCAAATTCGGTTCGTTTTCTAATATCTTTCAACAATCCTTATCTTCTGGCGAGCTTCCAACAGACTGCAAAGTTGGCAGAGCTGTTCCCATCTGTAAGTCAGGCGATCGAAGTTCATCATCTAGCCATCATCCGATTTCTCTTACCAGTGTTCCGTGTAAACATTTCGAGCATAACATTCATTCAAACGTCACGAAGCATTTCGAATATAAGCACCTCCTTTTTACAAATCAGCATGTGTTCCATCAATCACTTTCCTGCGAAAACTCAACTGGTACAGTTTGTCCATGAAGTACACAGTAACATCGATAATAACATACAAACTGACGCCATATTTATTGATTTTTCTAAGGCATTTGATAGGGTATCCCATACTTTGCTAATGCTTAAACTAAACCAACTTCATATTCATCCATCAGTGATATCATGGATCAGGCAATTTTAACCAATCGAACTCAGCACACTGTAGTTAACAATTCCACGTCTTCATATTGTCATGTAACATCCGGGAGTCCCTCAGGGCAGTGTTCTTGGGCCCTTACTGTTCATAATATTTGTAAATTACCTCCCTGATCACATAACATCCTGTATAAGACTTTCGCTGTGGCTAGCGTTACGTCCGGACGGAGCACTGGAAACGCGTATACCTAACCCTCCCCCCCCCCCCCCGCCCTCCTCTCTCTCCCCGTGAACCTAGGGAAGGTGGAGATTTGGACGTAACTTGGGTTACGTCGGACGTAACGCTAGACACTTCGTAGGACTTTTTGCAGATGACTGCGTAATTTACAGATCCGTGTCTCACGTGAACATAAAAACCTCTACAAGCTGACCTCAACATTATGGCCGACTGGTGTAAAACGTGGAAAATGACAATTAATTCTTTCTAAAACGCAACTTGTTTCCCTCACACGTGTTCATAGTCCTGTTACTTATACAATCTGAAACCAGCCCGTTACCAAGAGTCGGTCGTACAAATATCTCGGTGTTCACTTATCTATAGTTGGTGACAGGTCAAGAACGAAGTGGAAGCTCCTCCCACCCCTTTCCACTTCAGCCGAGCGAACGGTTGAGGGAGGTCGCCTCCTCTCCAGCGTCTCGCACTATCAAAATGGAAAGAGGTGGGAGGAGCTTGCACTTCGTTCTTGACCTGTAACCGACCCTAGAGATCTCGCAGGGAACACTTATTTGATACACATCGTGACTATCCCTAACCGCTCTATGGGCTAACTTCGACTCAATCTAAAACTGGCACGTCGTCAGTAAAACAACTAGCTAACACTACACGTGTGAGGTCCCAACTCGAATACGCGTCATCCATTTGGTCTCCTTGGCAACATTCATTGGTAACAAACATAGAGGCAGGTCAAAATCGCGCAATCAGGTTCATATTTTCAGACTACTCACGTGATCACACTAGTATCACTTCACTAAGAATAAACTCTAACGTCGATCTACTTTCATCCAGAAGAACATTATCACGACTGTCCCTTCCTCACAAGATCTACTATCATAACAGTGACATCAGAACTTCATTGCTATTTCCACCCAATTGCATATTTCCTCGCATTGATAACGCGTGTAAGGTACGCCCGATCTTCGCTTCATCTCTCTCATTTCTTAACTCTACTTTGCCTTAACAATAGCGGACGGGAATAACCTGCCTAACAGTATTGGGATCCAGATAGACCATACCACATTCATACTGCCATTAAGTAACCATTTGCAACTCCACTAATAGCTATTTTTAGTTTAATATTTATATGCCTGTTTAAGTGCTGATTTGTGTTCTGCACGGGAGAAACACAACGGAAGGGCCACTCGCTGGCATCAGCGCTCCAAGCTCTTGAACCCTGAGAAGCCCGGATCGCATCAACCGCAAGGCAACTCGCTAGCGTCAGCGCTCCAAGCCCAAGAACCCAGTGAGACCGACCAGAGAGACACAACGGCAAGGGCACCCGCTTGCGTCAGCACCCCAAGCTCCCGAACCCTCCGAGCCCTGAGGAGCTCGGATTGCCTCAATCGCAAGGCCGCCTGCTAGCGTCAGCGCTCCAAGCCCCTGAACCCTGTGAGCCCTGGAGTCAACTCGCCCAGGCACCACCACATGTGACGGACAGCCCGGGACACCACCTCTTCAGAACGTCACGGTGGTCAGTGAGCTGCGGGAGGCACCAGCACCGACTCCTATCATTATTAAACAGTAAACGGAGAAATCGTTTTTGCCTCGTCTCTCCTCACCTCAGCGTGGGCCCAACACAGTGCGTCTGTGCCTCTCCTACAGGGGTCGTCACAGTCTAAAAGGTCGCGTGATCCCCTATGCGACGGCGGGCGAACGTAGAGCAAAGCGCAAGTGTCGTCTGCTCACTTCAAAATAAAGTCGCCAGGTTCCTAGCTAAGGATTACTCCCGATATTCAAGTGTGACTAACATAAAACATTCCCTCAACCTTTCGCCACTTCATTGTCGTAGATATATTTCTTGCATGTCCTTCTTCCACAAGCTATACCATGGTTCATCTGCTTTCAGAGATTCATACATCCAGCCTCCTCATCATGTCTCATCCCGCGTAGATCACCCCTTCAAAGTACGCCCCATTTTTGCTCGCATCAACCTATTCAAAAACTCCCTCTCCTCCTCGATGTTTCCGATTGGAACAGCCTACCCAGCGATATTGTGTCAATCACCTCAGCCCAGATGTTTACCAACGCCCTAACTAATGTATAACAATGTATGTAGTTTTTGCTTACCTAGTTTTCTGTAAGCATTTGTTTTTGTTTTTCCGTTACATGGTGCGCCAACGTTATCTTTTTGTCACTAAGTGCACTACCTTTGTCTATGTTTGCCCCCCCCCCCCCGGATATAATGCCCGAAAGGGTTTTTAGGATAAATAATTAAATAAATAAATAAATTTTCGCCGACGTAGTTAGCTACAACATCGTGTGGAAACTTGTGAAAGACAACTCCCGGTCCGGTCAACTGGTAATTCGAGCAGGCAGCAACACAACATCGTAAGCCTGGATCTTTCGACATTCATCGGAGCTAGGGCATCGGAGATGCGGCCCGCCTTCGTATAGTAAACAGAACGTCGTTCTCAAACCAGAGCAGCGGCGAGACGAAACAGACTGCTCCCAGCTCTCAGCTCCGAAAAGCGCGCAGGGCAGCGCAAACTTGCGCATCCGTGTTACGGTGCTCACGTGGACGCCGTAGAGCCAACACCGGGAAGAGAAACTCGTGACGTCATCGTTCAATTTCGCTCTGAGAAGTAAAAGCAAACAAAACGTGAGAATGACGTAGTACATGCCTTTGACGTAGTGCCTCAATGTTGGCTGTCCCAACTCCGTGGCATTGACCGCGCTGATGATTGCGCCTCGCGTCGCACGCTAGAGTTGGCAGATTTCGGCGACTTGGCTGATTTGAAAGTTTGCTGGCCAGTTTATTAATGCGAAAGCACTAACTGTCCCATGGAGAGAGCTGACGTCATCAGTTTGAAGCGCGGAAACGGCACCTAGTTTCCCCAATCCCAAAGGAGCGAAGTAAAGCTGGTGGATTTCGCCTTCATTTCCATTGGCTGGCGCGCGTCGACGGGGCTCCCATTGGCCGCTGCGCTCGTCAGTTTTCACGACCGATCACCCCATGGCGCTGCGTGTCCATCAGCGCGCCGTTCACACGGAGCGTCCAAGGTCAGCGAGCCCAGGGGAGCACGCGCGCTGACCGGCGACGAAAACTACGCAGCAGACGAAAAAGAGAGCGGGCGAACGGCTTGCATGCTTTGGCATTCACAACTCATAAGTGCTTAGTGTACCTCGAGCTTTTTGTCGTGTTCCGAGGCGAAAGAAAGGTCAAAGCCCGGAGCCGCAAACCAACACCCGTGAGTCCTTTATCGAACCCAAAGCGTATCTACCAAGTCACGCGCATCTCGGACCCTCGCGCGTGGCCCACAGTCTCACATGCCGCCAGACTTCGTCTTCTTTATACGACACCTCCCCCTTTCAGCCTCATTGTCCATAGCGTTCCGGTGGTCGTGAAGTTCTCCCACTTCGTGTTATGGTTGCTTGAGGATCGTTCTCCCGTTGACTGGCCGGCTGGCTGTCGCTGTCGGGAATCGCGGGCTGGAGATGGTGCCGTGTGCGTCGTATCGTTCCTTGGTCGGTTTCTACAAGGTAAGACCGAGGTGGTCCGGCTTGGTCTCGCACAACTCCTTGCGAGGCCGCTCCCGCGTGAATCCACACTGCTGCGTGTGGGTGTAGCTCCCTGCCATTTCTTGTACGGTGGCGCCTATTATAGTTAGACGCCTCTCTAGTCTTCCGTTTCCTGTATCGTTGCCGATACCTCCTGGAGTGTTGCCAGAGAGGTCTGAGGGTACTGGGAGCCGTAGGAAGAGTGGAGCGTAACTTCCGCCCCATCAACAGTTCGGCAGGGAAAACCCTTCGGGCCCAGGAGTGGTTCGGTGGGCCAGAAGAGCTTGTGCTGAATTCGAGGTTTTCTTCAGCAGGTTCTTCGCAGTCTGCACCGCTCTCTCCGCTTCTCCGTTACTCTGGGGATAATACGGGCTTGAAGTTACCAGTTCGGCTCCCCACTCTCTGGTGAATCGCCGGAACTCGGTCGAGCCAAACTGGGGACCGTTGTCGGAGCGGATGACTTCCGGGCAACCGTGTCTTGCGAAGTTCTGGCTGAAAACCTCGATAATGTCCTCTGTGGTTGTTCGAGGTATTTCTTCAAGCTCGAAGAACTTCGAGTAGTAGTCGACGATGACTATATACTTCTTCCCCTGAACTGGAAAAGGTCCGTTCTAATTTCCTGCCAGGGACGATCGGGTAGTGGAGTCTGAAGAAGGGGTTCTGTATGTGGTCGTCTATATTGCTGACAGGTCGGACAGCGACTCACATAGTCATGTATTTTTGTGCTTATGCCAGGCCACCAGACGGAGTCTCTGGCTCTTGCCCGGCATCGGACAACACCCTGATGGCCGCAGTGCAATCGCTCCAAGACTTCTCCTTGCAGACTCGGCGGGATCACCAGCCGGTCGTTACGCATTAGTAATCCCTGCACAACCGAAAGGTCTGCGGCGAGACTCGCGAATTTGCTTAAGTTCGGAGGAAGTTTGTTCGTTGCCGGCCATTGTTTTTCGCAGTATTCCATAACCCTTGATGTGGTTGGGTCTTTGGAAAGCTCTGCCTTCAGTCTGGACAAAAATGAGTTAGAGGCTGGAAGGAGCTCCACCGTTAGCATTTCATACTCGTGAACCAACGTTTCACTGCTCTCCACGGTGTTCCTTGAGTCCGTAGAGTGGCCTGTTGTCGGTAGGGGTTTCCTAGACAAGACATCTGCGGTGAACATCTCTTTGCCCGGTACGTGGGATATCGCAAAGTCATACTCAAAGATGCGCATCCTCAGACGCTGTAGCCTTGGTGTCATTTCGTCAAGACGTTTCGTGGTGAACAATGGCACCAGAGGCTTGTGGTCTGTTTCGATGTGGAATCCCTTTCCTACCAAGTAGGTCCGAAAATGTTCACAGGCCCATACGATGGCCAAAGCCTCCTTTTCCACTTGGGCGTATCTCTGCTCCGTTGGTGTCATCGCTCTCGATGCGTATGCCACTGGGCGTCTTTTGCAGTTTTCCTCTTGGAGCAGAACCGCCCCAAGTCCAAACGAAGACGCATCCGCCGACAATGTAAGTTGTGCATCCAGTTTATAGAACGTGAGCACAGGAGTCTTGCATAGGAGATCTTTGATGTTAAGGAATGCTTCTTCCTGAGGCTCGCTCCAGAGCCAGCCAGCATCCTCGTGTAGCAGATCTCGAAGTGGCTTAGTTTTCTCAGCTATGTCGGGAAGAAACTTCCCAAGGTGATTGACCATCCCCAAGAATGATCGCAGCTCTGCCAAGCTTCCAGGTGCCGACATCTGTACGATCGCTTCCGTTTTCTTGGGGTCTGCCGCAATGCCCCTGCTGTCCAGAAGGTGGCCCAGAAACCTGACGCTCTTCTTAGCGAACTCGCACTTTCAGGTGTTCAAGGTCACTCCGGAGTCGTGGAGGCGGCGGTGTACCAACTCGAGATTTTTGTCGTGTTCCCTTTTGTCACGACCGAAAACTAAGATGTCATCCATATGACATACTTGTCCTGGGATTCCTCTAGGATCCTCAGCATCTCCCGCTGAAAGACTTCGGGCGCTGTCGCAATCCCAAACGGGAGTCTTTTGAATTGAAATCGTCCCACTGGTGTGATAAAAGTCGTCAGTTCCTTCGACTCTGGGGATAGTGGTGCTTGCCAGTAGCCGGCATTGGCATCTAGTTTGCTGAATACTGTAGCTCCGGCGAGTCTTGCCAAGCTCTCCTCTACAGTTGGCATGATGATCCGCTCCCGCACCAGTTGAGGGTTTAGCTGTGTGTAGTCCACGCAGATACGAAGAGAACTGTTTTGCTTTTTGGCCACCACCATGGGTGCGCACCATGCTGTGGCATGGTCGACTCTTTCAATAACGTCCAAGTTTTGCATCCGTTGCAATTCCTGTTGAACGCTGGGTAACAGAGGTAGGGGTACCCGTCTCGGGTATGTGATTGCGAATGGTCTCGCGTCAGGGTGAAGCGTGATCTTGTACTCCACGTTCATTTTCCCCAGTCCTTGAAAACGCGAGGGGTACTTTTTCCGTAGGTGGTCATACTCCGGCTTGCTCTCGGCTCTGACTTCGTTCAAGCTGGGTAGTACCTGAAGGGCTTGAATTGCAGGCCGCCCCAGCAGAGGGTGTTTTAGCTGGTCGGACACATAGATGATTTCTCTAGTAGTTCGCCCATTCCAGGTTACTGTTGCCGTGAACTTGCCTAGCGTGTCCAGCGGAGTGTGGCCTGCTCCATAAAGATCCGTTCCCGCTGTCTGCAATGTTGCCACTAGTCTGCAATGTTGTCTGCAATGTTGTCTGCAATGTTGCCGCCAGACTTCGTCTTCTTTATACGACACTTTTAAATATATAGACGGAATTAGATCGAAAGATTTGACGTGTTGTCTTCCTATATGATACTGAAGAGGGTTGCATAGTTTTCTAAATATCGAAAATGAAGCGGAGTTGTCCTTTAAGCATTGGGTATTGATAGCGTGTGCACAACTCGTAGATCGCTACAACCTGTTGCAACATAAAGCCGCAGTCTCACTGCTCTTACATCGTACAAAAGACAGTGTGTTTTTCTGCAGACACGATGACAGATTTATCTGCAGACATGCCTCACGGATGTTATAAGCATGTTTGCATTGTACATATAGCTTCCAACTTGCCGGCAGACAGTTTTTGTACGACCAAAGAGAGAGGACCACCATACAAGGAACGCCCCAGGGAGTGCCTGCAGACAGTATTTCGTGTGATGTATCAGCAGGCGCTGTACCTCCAGCACGCGCTCTGCCTTCCTACGCGTTTAACTTCGTGTCCGCAGAAGTGGGATCGAAGGTAAAATAAAGCCTGCGTGTGAGGAGGAACATCAACTGCTGAGCCTATGGTGTAGCAGATTAGAATGAGTATATAAGCGGACCATAAAGGTAAATTTTGCAGCGAGTATAATGCACTCTAAACATTTTGCGAATTCTCGTTAAGAGCAACTGCTTGTAAATCCACATCCTGACCTTTGTAAGGTGCGTATAATTTTCTTAGCTGAATATTATCGATAATGAGCTTCCGTGCAAGCCACCTGTGTGATAAACCACCTGAAAGGTATATAAAACTGTAAATGTCCTCCCTGGTTTGAATTGGATTTTCTTCCATCTGATAATCTTATGTTACAAACTGCTATATTCGGAGTTGCTGTACTAATGAACTCCAGTTACCTCCATGTTAACTTAACGGTTATAACTTATGAGGATAGACTCGTAAAAGAATGTTACGAATGTCTATATTGGCTCTTTAGTTATGCGCGGATTTCCAACGCTCATAAAGCACATTAGAGAGTTTAAGAACAAAAGGGACCCACACTTCGGGTCTCCCAAAAGCTTGGGGCGTTAAACTGTACAATCGCGCTTGCGCAGTGACACTACCCAAGCTTTTCTTGGGGACCCAAAATGTGGAGTCTCCCATTCTAAATCTTTCCATTATCATCGTGGTGTTATTAAACCAGCTTCTATGCAATTCTGGCAGATGGTTTTCATTCCGCGTATAAGACCCAAACAGGACCCATTGCCGACCTAAAGGGGTGAACGACCGGAGGAACCTCTGGAGTGTGCGGTACGGGTTTCGTCCGCTCTCCAGGAAACGGAGGAATCTCCTCCGTGTATTCCTTTGATCTTTTCTGGTGCTGCGGTGCGCGACCGGCCGGCAATGCATTTAATGAGAAACGCTTCAATGCACGCGCACACAAACGAGCCGCCGGAGGTCCGATTGGCCTCTCGAGGAGGCTGCTTGGAGGATCTCAGTCGGTCTCTCGAGCGCCTAGTTTCGTAACTTGTTAAACCATAAAACGCTTTTTAACGGAACCCAGTATTCGGAAAATTGCTCCGCACGTCTGTACAAATCGATCTCACGTTACATGACACCCCGTCACACCGCGGCTTGACCCCGGAACGTCAGGTCGCATGACCACGTCGCGTGAAGTAAGGTCACGCGTCGTGGTATATAACGGGACATCAATTTCTGAGCCAAATTTAGCCGGGACACTCGACCGCCTGGTTTCGTAGTTTATGTATTTATTTATTGGGATATCCTGCAGCGTTCAAAGAGCGTTACCGCGGGACCGTGGTAAAAGTAACTGATAATTTGGTAGGAAATGCACGCTGTATATACCTACACACACAAATGTACAAACACCGATAAACTCGACAATCAGAAAAAGACCATTCATAACGTTGCTTAATAGGTCGTGGCCAAGGATTAATTACCCCGTCATTGTTCTCTTTATGAGACGATCGCATTGCCGAGTGCATGATCGAGTTGGCATCGCGCGCGTCTCCCACGCGACAACACCGGCTTCGAGCCTCACCGGTCGAGATCTTCATTTTATCGTTCGCGACTGGTCTAGAACGTGTAAAATATTGAAACGTATCTCTTGTTCCTGTGCAGAATATCCTAGACTACGTAGTCTGCATAAAATAAGCTGAGTGTGGCAACATCAAGGCGCTTACTGTTTCGTCGCCGTCACGCCATCAACGGTTCATTTTTGTTTAAGCTTGTATGCACAAGTTCGGCCCTTTAAACCTGCATTTTCAGTTATACAATCATCTGTAATATTTACTCGTGAGAATAGAAACATTACCGTTCCCCCGAAAAATCTTTCATAGGGCGAATTAAATAACAAAACAAAAATGCACAAATTTACCGAGTTAGTTCCCATGACCGTGTCTAGATCGTAAGGTATTCGTATTAGCTGGGTTCATATTAACGAGACATGACTATATTCGACGTTCGGACTGTGATGTGGTATGAGCAATTAGGGCATTTCGGCGCAGAATCGGCAGCAACACAGTTGCAGTTAGATAGTGCTTTTGTCAGATCAAACTGACCCTTACAAAAATGATCAATGAGTTTCAATGGACTTTGTAATGTATTCTTGTAGAGTACATTAGAAACGCAATTGAAACGCATTGATGGTTTTTGTAAGGAAGGTCAGTTTTTTTTCCCCCTTTTTTGTTTTAGAAAGGAAACCTTACGCAACCTAAGAGCATCATGGAACGTGGAATACGTTTTAGCACCATCCTCTGCGTCGTCCATGGACCGCTTACTTGTGAACGCAGTGGGCTGCACTGATGGCCCAGTACTCGTTCAGAAGGGCTGCGCCACACTTGTGCAGAAAGGTGTTCCTCTTGAACTGCCGTAAAGATATCTGGAACGAGGAAGCAAAGGGTTCCATTGACAGCAGCCACATGAAACAGAAGCGACTTGCTTATAAATTTGTAATCAAGTGAATTTCTGTCATTTATTTTTCTATCTGGCGCAATTTTGTGTGAAAACGTTCAGATGTTACACAATGAGGAACACAAGGCGACAAGAAAGGGGTACCACGACGGCTCAAGCGAAGTCAATCACAAATACTTTGTAAAAAAAAATAGAATAAAGGGCCTTGAATTATTCCCGGTATCGTCTTTTATGATTATCAAGAGAAAAATATAAAGAAAGGAGCGTTATATCAGAAATTAATGTAATTAGCGATTTCAGGCTCGAGTCCCTCTGCCAATATATCTATTCTAAATATGTAAAGACAAGAAGCCACCTCGCTTGATGGCAATTACACACTATAATCGTTATGCTTTGTCATCATAGAAAAAAAAAGCACGGCAAAGGCACTTTATGTAATCTATTTAATGACCGAGGCCCGCTCTGGTAACAGCGTAGCGCGCAGTTTTATGATATGACCTACCGAGATTACGTGCTCACTGAAGGCGCTGAACTCCGCCTATTCATTACTACAGCAAGAAGCCAGAGCTTTGCCCAAAAGGAAAGCGGTACAGGTCATTAGCCATGTGTAGCTCTCTCTTTTTTTTTCTTTTTTTCCACTCACCATCCAAGGCCACTGTGCAAACTTCGTCTGGTCTCCTCCCACTATTCTTGCTCTCGGAACAACCTTGGGTCGACCGCAGACTGGGAAAATTAAGCGGGTTAATGTCGTGCGCATTGCGATAAAAGAAGTTGGAAAAAAAAGTAAAGAGCTATATTACCTTTTCGAATGTCTCTGTCGGCGGTGAGTATGGCTGGCGTTGCAGGAGTCGTCGTCCCGGCTGTTGTCGGCGACGGTCTGCGCGAAGGAGATGTCTTCGTCGTTTGAGTAGGCTTGGCTTTCGTGATTGTCGTGCTTTTTGGGGTCGTGTAACTTGGAAGTGTGCTCGGTTTTTCAGTCTTTCGGGCAGTCGTCGTCGTCGGCAGTGTTGTTGAACGCCCTGTCGTGACTTTGCTAGTGCTAGTTGGTACACTGGTCTGGGATGATGCACTTACGGGTCTACTCGATGTCGTTGGTACTGTGCTAGTAACGTATTGTTGCGTTGTAGTTGGCTGCGTGGTGGCCCCTTTTGTTGTCAGTGGGGTTGTCACCTTTGTCGACGCTTGCATGCGTGTTGGCGTGTTCACGTCCACCGTGTTCAAGAATTCCGACGGCGCCACTTGACCCGTAGTTGGTTTGTGTGTCGTAGAAGTGTAAATTGGTGCATGTGAAGCAACCGTGGTTTTCTCTGTGGCCTTGTATGGTGTTGTTTTCGTGGGTGGTAACGATGTCTCGGATGTTTTGGGCGACGAAATGTGAGAGGTAGATAGATCGGACATGTCAACCCAGGAAATTGACGTCATCATTTCGGTGACTGTTGACCAATCAGACATGGGCGAGGTGTGCGGGGGTTTAGTGGATGGCATCTTCTGCGTTGATGGAACCTGGACGATGGTCGTCTGCTGACCGCTTGCGTCCGCCTCGTCCACAACTACCCACGACTGTTCGCTCGGCACAGACGTTGGAATTGGCATGGTCGTCTCGTGTTCGTTGACTATCCACGTATGACTTTGAACAGAAGAGGTCGCAGGCATCTGTGTTGTTTTTGTACTGTGCAGCTCCTGACCCGCAGTCGGCGTTAACGCTGATGAAGGGTTAGGTTTAGTGGACTCGGAACTTGGGGTCATGGAGATTGGCTGCGTCGTTGCTTCAACGTCAATGTGTGGAGGTCCTTTCGTTGTAGGCTGCGTTTTCTCTGTCGCCTCCAATGTTGATCCGGTAGTCCTCGGTGGATCTTCTGGGTGAAGGAACGTACTTGCTACTATGGGTATTCGCGTTGTGCTGGGTTTACTCGCCTTTGTTGTGGAAGTCGTTCCATGTTCCACGGACCCTGGAGTAGTGACCAGTGGCGATTTTGACTCCGTCGCAAGGGTGGTCTCGTGTGGCCTCCACGTAATGAGCCCCGGAGTAAAAGTAGACAGTCCCCCGAAAGATGGCGTGCTCTGCGACGTTTCCTGGGGTGACACCGTCGGCTTAGTGAGGTGAACCGCCTGCGGCGTAGTTTTGCGCATTGGCACTGTGGGTTTTGCTGTGGGCAACGAAGGCTTCTTGGTTTTCTTATTATAGTCTTCATCACTGTCATCTGCTATGGAGTCGATGCTGTTGGTAGGGTCGGACGGCATTTCGTGTTGGTGCACAACGACTCCCGGCGGCAGCTTGCAGCAGCTTCCGGTGTAGAACGAGTCTGTGCAGTAGGTGAGGTGTGTGCCTCCCGCACTGAAGCAGTCCCAAGCGAACATGCAGGTGCCCTCCTGGCCGGACGCCTTGTTCATGCATGGCTTGGGCTGGATAGTGCGGACAGCACCTGCAGCAGAGTAACGAGATAATAGGTGATTAAAGTTGTTTTCTATACTCGTTTTCACCCCAAAAAACAGGGACGTTTTGCGCATTGTTCATACATCACGCTAAGTAGTTCTAACAATAGGTGGTTGCCGGACGAGGAAGCAATCCATTTTTTTCACTTGAAACACGTACGTCTCGATAAGATAACATATATATAATCTAAAACGTACCCACATGTGTCTTAATTCCCTATTAAAATGAGAAATTAGTAATGCTCCGCGAGGAGCTGGACTTTCTTTACTACTGTTCTTGAGGTGAAAACGAGTATAGGAGAAGAATACTTCGGTGGCTATTCTGTGACGCACTCGGTCAAAGAAAGTATTGCGTACTCTGTAGTTGCCAGCGACCACCGTTGTTCTGCTTCTTAATCATTATTTCTTTATTTTACCTTCGTTCTACAAAACAAAACACAATTACGTGGAATATTTTTTTTGTGTGAACAGCGAAACGCATATTTAAAGCGGTGACATAGCTTAAAATTTACATTACGTGGCCCTTTCGGCTTCTTAATAAATTTTCTGAATTGTTTTACCCACTCTGCGTTGCAGATAATTAATATTCTTCGGCAATCGAAACATCCAAGTGCAATTTAAATATCCTTTATTAAAACAACCGTTGCATTTTGAATGTAAAGCACACGGATACTTGGAACACACTAATCACGATAAGACTGCCTGGATTTCCTTTTATACAAAGATATCTTGTTTGTTTAACAGTGCACCCTCCCCCAAGCACAAAAATCGACGCAGTATGTAGCCCATTCACATGCTGAAATTAGTTTCTGCTTTGGGCAAGAAATACAACACCGACAAGTTATCTTGTCGCTGAAGATAAATCCGCCCTTGGTCACTACTTGGAGGTTAGAAAAGTGGCTGCTGTGGTCTCTTCTTGGGACCACAGAAGACCTGGCACTCTACAGACATTTATGTAAAATGTCCCAGGCTCTTTTCATTTCTTTATTTTGATTTTAAATACAAGAGCTTCTCGGACAAATCGGAAATTGCAGAAGATTTACCAGCGAGTGTTTACCGACTTTGCCTCCCCCCCCCCCCGGCCCCCCGCTATTTTCTAGAAATAGCAACGGCAGCAACAGACAGTCATTGGAAACGTTTGACTGAAAATATTAAAGGGCCCTGCAAGGACTTTTTACTGGTTTTTAATTTTCACCCATTCTGAGCGCACTGAACGTCGTAATTCTTAATGAAACTGTTATTTTCTCAAATTTCGCTTTAGGTGGCGGGATGAAAGTCGCAGCGGACGCCGCCCAGGAGATTGTGTCGGGGTCGTCGCTGCCGTGTCACATGGTGCAGCCGAAACCAAACGACCTCAAAGCGACGGCTAACACTGTCATCTAAAGAGAGATGAAAAGAACTCGAAATAATCTGTTGGGTGTGGACGGTGTATGTCGTTGAAGTCAACTGGTCACTTCCAGTGGAGAAGAGTGCTCCCGCATTTTGTTGAACAAATGTAAAAAAGAAAAGAAGAAACGAGCGAAAATGTTTTGGAGAGAGCGACTCGCTCCCTTCGCACCCCCCCCCCTTTTTTTTAGGACCGCCACTGGAAGAAGGTTGTATGCGTTTGTGTCTACCAAGATCAGGGCGTGTGGTCCACTGCATCCCAGATCTATCAGACAGCACAGGCATTACAGCCGCACAGGACATCGTAAAATGGGTCCCGAAACCTCGCACTTCACCGTAATCTTGAGGCAGGCTTGACAGGGTGAAGTTTATTACGTGGCTTGGAACCCCATTGCCCCGGATATTTGAGAAATCAAACCCGAAAAATTTCGCGTTATTACTTATCTTGTTCTGTAACTTATATTAAATTTCGTTGTCTTATTTGTTCTTTGGGTATGTCGTGATAACCAGTGATGTAGACAAGATGTACTCCCTGCTTCGCACGAAGGTGGGTTGCTCATCGGTATTCCATGCCATACCTTGTGAGCAGGAGAGCAGCTAAGAGGCTGTTTTAAGAGATCGTTCCGATAACTCCGATTAAAACATTCGATACTCCCCCAGCTCCCTTTAGCATGCATTGTATCGTCGTTATCAGAACGATCTACTAAACTCTCTAACTAGTCGGTTATTCCCTCTTCGACAGGTAGGCACATCCACTATCCGGTGCGATACAAGATTATTTGCTGTGTCACTGGAGTGTGGTGCATTTCGGGAGAAGAGTTCTTGAGCTCACTTCATATCGATTACGATCAAGCATTACTATTTAACTTTGTGCTACCGTCATTCCACCATAAACACCGGTTTCAACTTTTGAGGATGGACTAGCACAAAATTGGCCTTGGTTTGGCCTGGAGACATTCGAGCTTTGTTTCGATTTCCTGCGGAAATCTCCACATCCAGGGTTTTTGTTACATACAGTCTCCACCACTATAAAAGACCCATGTCACGAGGCAGTTCTAGGCGGCTGTTCTGGATTCGCTTTGACGAGGCCCACATTCCGTGGTGTGAGGTTATTCGCGACTCCAGCGAACTATAGGGGGCGCGCTGGTCAGGCAAAATGGCGGACGAGAGGAGGTCGTTTTCGTCGTTCAACACGCGGACCACCATAAATGTCTCGCACTGCAGCGTAAAATCGGTGTTACATATAAAAGCAAAGCGATTTTTCGAAGGCAGAAACCTTCTTCTAGTCAGTGCGTAGGAATGACACGGCAGAAGCATAAAAATAATTACTGGGAACGATGTTTGTTTCTATGCTGCCTATACGAGAACCAAGCAGCGATAGCAGACGACAGAGTCGAAACGACCTCCTCTCTGAGCTTCTCGGCGTCGCCGCTACGCGGCGTCGATTTCGCTGGAGTCGCGAATAAATGAAGCTTCGTTTTATTCGCTCTCATACGATAAAGTACCTCACCAAAGCGTGCTTAGCCAACAGTTGCATAAACTGTCTCGACGAGTGAATCTTTGATATTGCGAGTGACTGTACACAGTCCTCTTGCACTCCGGACTCCGGTCAGCCATTGGCAGACACAAACCCATAAGCGTCCCACCGCGTAACCACCTGGCTGGGCCACGGTGCGGGGGGGACAACAAGCATCCCCCGCGAGTGGCCGCAGCACCGCAAACACATTGACCTTCACCCTCGCAACCCCTCCGCAGGTGCCCGCTGAGCGCGTACTGAAGCGCACACCCCCTCGCCTCGCCTGCTAGCGTGACCTTGCTAGTCGAAATATCGGTTAGAAGGAAACGGGTTGGGGAGGGTGCGAGAGAAAGAGGCTAGCAGAAGGCAGAAGAAGGCAGAGGAGGTCTTCCAATGGCGGAACCGGAAAACACGGAAGACGGGTCCGCTGGCGGCGGCTGCCGAGGGCGCAGGAGGAAGAAGGTGCCCAGGCGAGGGAACCAAGAGTTCCAAAAGATGCGTCCACAAAAAGCGGTGGATGCCATGCGTCTGTGCGCCAGCTCTGCGAGGGCCGGCTTCCTTCACCTCGGCGCATTTCTTCTCGCAGGTAGGCAGAGAGAGACTTCGGGACATCCGGTCGTTCACCCTCATCTTGTTTTAGAGACGCCAAGGTCGGCTTTCTAGGGTGCTGGGCTACGTTACGTTGCTTTTTTTTTTTTCTTTACCCCGCCTCATAGACGTTCTTGCGTTGTCCAGCCAAACGGCTCTGGGCCTCATGAAACGCCGCGGCCAGTCCTTGCAGCCAGATATAAAGGAAAAACAGCCAGGAGGACTAATAACCGAGGCGATGGGCGGTGACCGGGATAAGCCTGGGCTTGCGAAATTGGGCTACATGGCTGCAAGAAAAGAAAATGAAAAACAGCCCGCCGGCTGGCCTCGCTGACGTTGCTGACTCGTTTTGCAACGGATGAGTTTTTGTTTGTCACTTGAGCCGGAGTATTTTGGGTTCGAGGATTGCTGAAGCGTCTGATGGTCGTTGGCAACCGTCTGCAGCATATTTTATGTGTGTATTTTTCTTTTGCTTATGTCGTCTTGTTTTTTGTTCAGGCACTGAAAAATGAAAATGCCACGTGACGGAAAGAACATATTTGCTTTTAATACAGTGACCTGCTAGCTGACTTTATATTATGATGGCCCCCTTCCCCCTTGTAGAATTGGCCTTTGGTATGTTTTGTTACATAAAACGTTGAAACCGGTCCTGCCTCCGTTTACAGTCCCAATATTGTGTACCACTCACCACTCTCAGATTCGTCGCGTTTAATTAACTCGAACAGCTCGCCTAAAGAGGATTTGGTATTACATCAGCCTTACTCGACCAATTTTGTGAAACTTTCTTTGCACTTGAATAAAGGAGCTCAAGAGGTCGCCAGGACTGGGCCCTTCGCCAGAGGTCAATGCTCCTCGAGAGCGTTTGCAGCAGGTGTTCTCTTTGGCTTTGCTTGCGCGAAAGTTGTGCCGCACTAACGCGGCCTTTGATTTCCACCACACGCATTTATCCTAAGCCTGCATCCACTACATTAAGCAGTGGGCATTAGTGATAAACAGCTACTAACATTTATTATTACCAGCAAGAGTTGCACTGAATCTATTTCTAACAGAGAAATGCCATGCCATCCCATTATTGAGGAAACTATAACTGCTCCTGACGTGTGTTGGATATCTTATGTATTACGCGCACAAAGTTGTGATATGTTTTCTTTAATTATCTGTGATTGTTAGATTTTAGATTTGTTTTATATTGAACGAGTTCGGCACTGCGATTGACACTGCGAGGACTTGTCAAACATCCGCTAAAAGCATTTTCCTCCTGGTGCTCCTACCGAATTCTGGAAAAA
>JAZHYW010037915.1:15000-60699 GCA_037355805.1 Ixodes ricinus | reverse complement strand
TAGAGATGAAAAATACAAAAAAATAAATATAAACCCCGTCTTTTTTGCTCGGGTGGAAGGCCAGACATTTATTGCGACTGTGCAAATAAAATATTAAAAGACGGTATATTTTTATTTTTACCTCGATAAATTATGTTGATATTAACATAATAATCCCGCGGTCTGAATCGATCGTTCATCGCTTCCCACCATGGGATTATTCTAATAATGTCGACAAAGCAGTGTCACGTGAGACTACTGGTAAATTCTAACGAAGTCAGTTCGGTGACGTTTCCGACCATAAATATTACCACGGTCATAACCTAGATAAACTAATTACAGGTCAGCAATTTTCACCGGTCTCTGCCCTAACGATTTTTGTCACAAGTGGCGCTGATCGATGTACTTGTAAAAAGAAACACATGAATATTAAAAACAAACTCTTAAAAGCTTGAATAATGTTTTTATGCAGATGTACAAGAGTTCACGTGACGTTTCAATTATTTCAAAATAATGTAAGCCCCTAGAGTTCAAGTCAACATTTATTTCACCATCGTGAATCCTTTCTACGGGTTCGTGGGATTTTATGAAAGAATAGACGCATACGGCGATTATTTTTTCATGGTGGCTTCTCAGAACCCTCGTCTGTTCGGCTGGTTCTCTGAGAAACCTGATTGGCTGACGCCAAGGGCGCCAGCGCGCCCGTGGTACTTCAATTTGGCCCTAGCGAAACTTTTTTCATAACGCGAAAAAAGATTCCAGACCAGCTAACTTAAGGACCTTAGCGCTACATAGGCGCTCGCAAACATGGTCGTTCGGCTTACTTCCGTATAACTTATAACTTTAAGTTCCGTATCTTCGAGGTTTATGATTTTTCAACATCGATGGAAACAAGGTAAGGGGTGTGGTTTCAAGAAGAGAAAACAGCCTCGGGTACAATCCAGTCTGGACTGTGTTCCGGATCAACGTCAAACAAAGCTATAGATACGAATTTCCTGCATAACGTCGGGCTTTTCTTGTTCAAGGACAGCTCAAGTTGGGGGTTTGCCGCCCCCCCCCCCCCCAACCCAAAACCCGAAATTCGTTGCCACGAATTCGTTGCCAGTTTTCCCATATTTCTAACAAACGGTTTCGGCGCTTTCTTTTCAGAATTTGACGGCTTTAATCGAAAATCCGGAACCGTATAGTTCTAACCAATGCGTTCGGCAATAGGTGTATGGCTTCGTGACCGATCAGGAGGGTAGATCGCTGGCAATCTCCAGACGAAATCCCGAGCTAGAATAGGGCCAGCCTGTACTTAAGAGATGAAAACGTGAAAGTATAGAGATGGTAAAAGAAAGAGAAATACCCTGTCACTGAGGATTGTCGCAATGCACAGTGCACGAAATTTCGTGCAATTTGCTGCATCCGAGAAGGGTAACTATGGCAAGAGTCCCTGACTAAGCTACGCTCCATAATAAGGATACTGCAGCCATCTTGTGCTTCAATATCATTGTTGCCAGGCTCCAGTTACCTGAAGCTTTATCTGAAATTACAGTAAATAGTGTACCGTTGTTCAGAAATAAAAAAAATATTCCCGAAATACAAAAAAAAGATATGACATCGCCGAAGCGTCCGGACAATTTACCCAAAACTCATAAAACATAATTTTTAATCAAAAGAATTGCCAGTGGCGTCCTCTCTGCTCCAACACCCCAAATGGCGGGACCCATAACATCATCCGGGAATTGAGTGCCGCTATACTTTATATGTGGATTTTTGTTTTGTGGCTCTAGCGCGGACGAAAGTCGCAGCCACGCAACCAGATTTTAACACGTGGCGGCGAGTTTTGGCTGCGATTTGTTGCGCTTGTTCTGCTTGATATTTTTCGACTTCAAAAGAGAGAACCTTCTAAGCGCTCCGACAAAGCTCGACTGTTGTCAATTTTATGTGGTCAAAGCTATGCAGCAAGAAAAATAAAAAAGCTAAGGCCGCAATGTTTTGTTGTTTTGTTTTGTTTTGTTTTCTACAAAAAAGTGCTGAATTTTAAGTGCACACGGTCTTTGACATGGTATGAGTTCTATAGGCTTCTTCAATCTTCTTTTTTAATTCTCCATACACCCTATCTTGCACAGATAGCCAAATACAAAATAGCCTAGGTTAGACTGTGCTTTTTATTTTGTGCGTGCTTTTTTAGCACAGAATGTTTTTTTGTTTTTTTTAGGCAACTGATTTTTCTATACATTTTTGCAAGTGGGATCCCGGCTTTACCTCGAACCGAGAGCAGAGATGAGGCGGACCTACTCTCCAGCCAGGGCGTCCGCTGTTTGTCGTACAATGTTGCCAAGCGTCTCTTGCTGAAGCATGCACGACTGAGAGCAGAAACAGACTAAAACATTATTTCTAAAACACAGGTGTTGTCTTGGAACGCGAAAGAGTACAAACAATTAAACTAAACACCAGAATCAGTAACAACTCTAAAAAGAAAGTTAGAAAAATATCTGAAGTCTCAAAGCGCTCATCGATAATGCGCCAGAAGCCGCATGGCCATTGCATCAACGATGGCTGCGCTCGCGGCAACTCTGGCTTCCACGACGCGCTGGAACAGAGGCTGCCATCATTATAAAGTCAGCTCCAACCCTTAAACATGCCGCCTCCTAAATGTTTCTAGCTACGTTTATGTGTGGCTATACCTCCTCCTGCGTTTCAAGAGAGTAAGTGCCTCGCTAACGCTGGCCGTCGGCGATGCAGCAGATGCCGCCATCTTGTCCTCGCGCACTCCAATGACGTGCCCTAGCGCACCCCAACATGGTGGAAACGGTAAGCGGGGCGCCAGCATCGCTCAAAATATCAGCGCACCGGAGACTTTCTTGCTAACGTGTATACTTGGCGTAAACAACTTTGTGCTACATTTTCAAGGCTAGCCTAGCATCAGCAGTGCTCCAACTCTGCCAAAGCACATGACGCCGAAGGGTGTTAACTGTCTCGACACCGCCTTGGTGCCCTAAGCTCGTTGAACTTAAATTTGGAACAGAAAGCTTGCAAATTGCGCCAATCGGACATTGGTGAAAAAGCGCGAAGTCATCGCCGTGATAGGCCAATCGGTGCGCTCTGTCAACTTCGGCCCCAACTTTGTGTTTGACGATTTTAGAGGCCCTGGGCGATAAAAGAAAAAAAACATTTGAACAATTTTGTTTTAGACTTATTCTTGGCGTGAACTATTTTGTGCTACGTCACCAAGGCTAGTGTAGCTTCCACAGTACTCTGACTCTGCAAAGCTAGTTTCACGGGCACGTGCGAATAAGACGGAAGATAAAGCCAAGTACAGCGCTATGTGCGTTACGCTGAACTTGGTAATGTAGCACGAAATAGTTGACACCAAGTGTAATACCGAACACTTGTCCGTCCGTCCGTTGCAATAGAGTGTTTTAGTAGAGCATGTTTCCCCCTCCGCTAAGCCCCTCCGCTACCCGGAACTCTACAGCCAAGGCCATCGGCACGCAGGCGCAGTGGCGGTTTCTTCGTTGCGGGGGGCTTAGCGGAGGGGAAACACGGTCTACCAAAACTCCCTATTTTCCCGATAAATTTAGCGGGAAAATTGACGTTACGCTACCTGATGTCACGGAAACGTTACCCACCTGACTTCGCGGGAAAACTGGCCTATCGTTGTGTAATATCACCTTTCGTCACGTCAAGCGAAACTTAATCGCTCAAGAAAAATTGACGTCACACCAATTGTGGTCGTGTGACACCACAACATCGTGTGACCCCGTGACTTCATGTCACGTGACCACCCTGCCGTCCAATTTTCCGTCAATTTAAGGCTCTGTTGTAATCCGACCTTGAGTGCAGCGAACGCAGCGTGGCGCAGAACGCGCGCCTTTCATTGGCCAGCGAGCAGGAACGCGATATCTGCGACCAATCAGTATCTGTGTGCGCTGCGCTACAACGCGTTTGCTACGCTCCACGTCGGAGTATAGCAGCCATTTGCGAGTGAGCCCTGCGCAACATCGTCACGTGGTCTATTATCCCGCTATTATTTAGCAGCGAAATTTCTCGCGAGTTTAGTTCACGTGATGGCAAAATCATCTGGTGGGCTAGTTGGATATGCATCTTGGTAAAACTGGCGCAAAGACAAGGAAGGACGAACGCAGAAAGTTATCACAACTGGAGTTTAGCGATAAACGGCAGTTGTAAGTAGCTCTCTGTCCTGTTTCTACGTTCTTCCTCGCGCTAAGTTTACCGGAAACTCGTACGAACAAAGGGCGAGATCAGAAAGCGGAGGACGCGTAAGGGTTCTAAAGCAATTTTAGTACTTCTATAATATAAATAAATTTGCTCTTGTGATTACTTCCTAAAAATGCATTCGAATGATTACAAAATTACTTCAAAACATGATCGATGACATCTATACTTTGTTTCAGCTTCGGTCCGAGCGCGGCCGATGTTATGAGCGCGGCCGATAGGGCCAACCAAAGAGCGCAAAAAGCGCAGCGTCATGGCGTGCTCTCTGCTCTTGATAGGACTAGCCGCCGTAGGAGAACGCACAGAGAGACGGCGAATACCGGCTGGTCCTATCAACTGCAGAGAGCACGCCATGACGTTCTGCCTCTTTTGCTGCTTGATTGGCCCTTCGGCTCTTAACATCGGCCGCGCTGGGACCGAAGCTGAAACGAAGTATAATTCGATTACTTGCTACGAGCGTCTTAAAAGTTGGCCATCAGCCGACGCCATCTTGAAGGATAGGGCACCGCTCACGCCAGTCTGAGCAGGCTTCTAAATCCCACGTTGTAGTACACATCACAGTAATTTGAGTTTTGTTGCGTAAAGTCAAACGGAGAGCGGTTTGGTTGCACGAATAAGTGATGAAACTATTTGTCTCGTTCTATCGTGATGTCCGCATAAAACATCAGCCACGAGCTTAGTGTCGACTGCCCGTTCGACTACAGGAATTTGGGCACCATTTGATTTGTATGTAGAGTTGCGTTCGTAGGCGCGGAACGTAGTTAAAACCATAACCCCGCTTGCTTAACTGGCATATTTAAACAGCTGATTAGATATGCGTTCAAATACCTAAATACAATTCTAAGGGACGGTATCACAATATTTCATAGTTCATATACGTAACAATTGTTTTTCGAGAATTGGTCGTTTTAGCAACTATTTTGACAAGGCGTGGGGAAATTTTCGGATCAAATAGGACATACTATACGATATAGGAACACTAATTTCGCGCAACGGAGTTTGAGTTATGTACGTTTGTGTGTGGGTGGGTGCGAATATTAGAATATGATGCAGAACTTGCAAACAGCCCAGTGAGATTTGCAATATAATCAAATTTGGCTTTTAGGTCAGCAGCCTACGCAGGTGATGTGCTTGCCCCGTCTAAGCAAGCGGGAAAGGCAGACTGCTTCCGATAAAACTGCTTCTATAGACATGAAACCTACCCGCTTCGCGTGCTCTCTGCAACCCTGCTAAGAAGTTTGGCGGCCAGGACATTCGAGTGCCGCGAATAGAATCGGCGAGCCAGTAGTCACCGGATAGCAGATAACTCTGCGCGGTGTTCTACATGAGCTCTCGTTTGATCGGGAATGAACCCTGAATTAAAGGATGACGCAATCGCACGTCTTTCAACTCGTAGCTACGATTTAATTTTTACTTATCTTTCACAAAAAAAATAATTAAAAGCTGGCCGACCGCATTGCCGAACCATGTAAACAGCGTTCGAGGATCTAGTCCACTCCAGCTCTTAATAAATGCATGGTACCACTCAGTCGCTTTTTTTTTTTACTCCTAGCCGAAAAAGCATAATATGTAAACACGTCATGAATAAACGGGGGCTTATTTCATCCACGACCACGTCACCTACACCACGAAACTCAAACTGGGGCGACGTAAACGAACCGTAAACATCCATCTAGATGGGATCCGCTGCTCAATTTACCCCACAAACCATTATTGTTTCACTGTTGTTGATTTGTTTGTTTTTAAATTGGTCTACAGACTCGCTTTGAAAGTGCGCACTATCGAGCACCAGCTAGTCCAACAATTCGAGTCCTTCATTGTTTGGGCACGTAATGTGTGCTGAGCAAATATTGAACACGAGTGCTGCGTCATCGATCGGAGAGCACCTGGACCCAATCACACGCTTCGTGTCAAAAAAAAAAAGTGGCGGCCGCCAATGTTGTTTGGGGGAGTTTTAAAAGGGTCCATTGCGCGTTAATATTTATTAACTCATTAGATTATTTCGGAGGCCCGCGAGCTCACGCTAACAACGTGTGTTCATACGCGCTCGGTGATCTCTACAAAAATTGCAATAACGACCATTCCCTTTTGACAAGCCCTCGCTGGAATTCTTAGAAGGCACACAAAAAAATATGATGCGTGTGTGTGTCTGTGTTGTTTGTCTGTGTGTTGATAATTTGAGTAGTGTCTCAATAAAAAAAGCCTTCTTCTTCCTCCTGCGTCTTTTTCTTAATGTTTGCTAAAAAGAAAACTGTTCAGCTGAAATTTCCTGAAACAAAAACGTAACGTTCTAGCTTGCTAAAAAAAAAAAAACCTTTCTGTTTTTTTTACTTTGGTGAAGAAGGAAGACAAGCGAAGCTGTACTGTAGTGGGAATGAAGTAATGGCCGGCCGCAAGTCGGCAAGCCAGAGTGGAAAGGCTGGAGAGGTTGCCGTTATCTATGAGCAACGGTGGCAACCAGACAACCGGCAAGTCGGTTGTCTGGTTGCCGCTGTTACTAGTAGATGGCGGTAGCTGTCCAGAGTTTTGTGTCGAGATTTGTTTTCCCACGAACATGATACTGGGGAAACTAGCTATTAGCAGCACCGCTGTAAACAGCGGTGCTTAACAGCTCCGCACCGCAGCACCGCAGCACCGCAGCACCGCCGTTGTTTAGTGGTGCCTTTTTCCTGCCTGAAAGCAATTGAGGTCAGTTTTGGTTAAGCTCTGGATTGGTTATTTCGCAAATTACTCTTGGATCCCACCAACCTAATACAAAAAATAAACAGTTGATTGTGCAATTTTTCCAGTGTGATAATATGGCAGTAACTGAACTCTATTTCAAGATCATAAAGACCTGTTTCATGTTTCTTAGGGAACAGTTATATGCTGATATTTTATTGTACGTTCACAATAATTATTATAAATACCGTACACAATTGCAGATGGTTTTCTGGAGCATGCGTGTATGATGATTTGTTTTCATTTTTACTGAACTTCGGTAATAGGGGAATCCGAACTTTTCTCTACACTGCCATGATTTGTGTCTGGTTGTTTCACACTTCTTGGAAAAATATATTCCCGAAGCATTCAGCGAATCTATACGTTTTTCTCTTTAAGATTCCCGGTTTGAGGTTGTATTTTTTTTCTGTTTGAATTTAAGGGCGTGGCATGAACGAGTGCAAATATTTTTTCGTGCAAGAACATTAGATATTGTTAGCTCCGATGAGCTACAGCAGGTTTGTGCAGCAATAGCGCAAAAATGTTCTGGAATACACATATTGTGGATAGTGTATTTTAAGGCAAATATACAAATGCTAAGACAATTTTGTTTTTAGGTAACGTTTTGTTTTTTAATATTTCTGCGATAAAGGCGTGCTTGTATTCTGGAATACAGGTAGGTAGGCACATATACAGAAATGCATTCTTTCCCAAATGGCGGGAGGTGAGGAGGGTTCAGTTCGTGGCAAATGTAGTTGCAAGGTAGTTTGTTCCACCTCTTGCGTCACTTTATTCATCCCCCTTACCTCAGACTCTTCATCGAATCACAGCGGCCACCCCGAGAGCCCTGCGGATCTGTGAGCACCACAAATGCCTCTAAAACAATATTATCACCGCAATGACCCAAATTTGTAATGGAATCAACGACTGCAAGAAATTCTTGAAAAAGGCGTCAGCCCGAAAGGAACTTCATTTTGTTGTGAGGGTGCGTCTCAAGCTGTCGTCTAAGTGTTTCTGAGTCTCCCTGGGCGGGAAGATTTAGGAAAAAAGTCAAACCTGTCTACGGTTACTTCTCAGTAAGGCAATCTAGTTTGGAAAGAACCTGATGCAACATAAGAGGAAAAGCAGGTCTTACGAGCTCTCTACTGTCCAGGATTGGGGTCTCTCTTTACCACTCACTTTCTTTCCATACTAGCTACGCTAAAGTGAAAAAGAGTGAAGGGCTTAATGGGAGGAACATCTTCTTTATCTCTTGCAAGTAACTTCCCTTTGTACCACTTTTTATACTAAGCACCCTCCCACTTAATGTGAGGAGTAAGCGTCAGGTTCACCAAAAAGTGGTTTTATGTTTGTCGTGAAATTCCGACTGAATATTTTATACAACAGGAGTAACGAAATACCTAAGCCTCGCAGAGTATTGCAATAAAACCGATACATGGTATATGTACTTTTCTACTGAGATACATATATAGCTTTCAAATCTATCTCAATAGAGAGGTACAGATACTCAAATGTATCCCAATACAGAGATACAAAACCTCAAATGTATCCTTGAAATACTCTCGCGATACACCTGTATCGTGATACTACCCAACCATGCGCTACACTGACCTAGACGCAGCTCCCGAAACATCAGTTTTGCCCCCACCGTGGCTAATCTCCCTTCGCCCAAAGTTAGTATAAAGCAGCTTGTCCCCTCTATTTGTACTGGCATCTTTTCTTTCCTCGAGCTTCCTAGGTCTCCGACAGGGGCACGGCCACTTGTGCAAAAAGAGGTGGATTCCTTATTTTCGCGTTTATTGTTGCCTTGCCGCAGCATCGTTAACAAACAAGACATGAGCGAACGGAAGAACTGAGACGGTCCGACGGAAATTACTTTTAGTATGCATCAGCACCCACGCTCAACTACCGGCATTTCCTTAACCGAAATCGACTACTTCCCAGGGCTTTGCGGCGTAACGAAAGTTCAGGCCTCTTATATGGACTGACAGGAACCCTACGCTGAGCAAGCAGTCCACTTATAGTTACAGCCTCACGCTCCGAATATTCGCGTGATGATCGAGTACATCAGATCTACTCTGAAATGTAATGTATAGTTGGAGAACAGCAAAGGCGGGCGCCTTCCTATTTCCAATGTGCCCAGCTCTGCTTGGAGAACAGCAAAAGGCGGGCACCTTCCATTTCCGATGTGCCCAGTCAGGGAAGCTATATGTAGTCAGCTTTTGCATAGGTAATAAGCTAGTTTTCGGGCGCGAGGGCGAATATTCTTCGTACGAATATATCTAACAAATATGGAGCCGTTATATTTCCTGGTTCCAACAGAAAGTGGGTGGGGAAGGAGTTTCAGTCTGCCAAGAAACTTTTCAAGCCATCCTTGAAGTGGCCAGCTGCATCCTCACATAGACATATGCGACATGTGCAAGATACAGCAGGCTAAGGAAGAAGCCGTGATATTGTCTAGAACTCCGGTCACGGGCACTGATAATCGGTCACGAAGACAGCAAAAAATTCATCTAAAAATTGTGGGAGGCATTTAAAATGCCGCAAATTCAAAGGCCGAATTAGCGAAGCGCCGAAAATCAAAACACCGAAAAACTAAAATTTCTCAAAATCAAAGCGTCACAAAAATCACTCTGCCGAAGAAAAAGAAAGAAACGAAAATTAATTTGGTTGGGCCATACATCCCCAAAGATTAAAAATTTCAAAGTATGACGTTCATATTAACCCTCCGGATTTTCGTGAGGAACCAGAATACACATTTGTCTTTTTTTGTGACGTTCCAGATAAATATATTGTTAATTAATGTTAAAAATGATAGATTGTGTGCAATTACTCGCATAAAGCCCATTTATCAACCACGTTGTAGCGTCGTTCAAATGCTTCAGCCTATCGTTCGTAAAACAAACAAACAAATAGGAGACGAACTTCACGTGAGCAGTCGCAACGCAGGAATTCCGGTTCATCCATGGGGTAGTCCTGAACTCGCCTTCGGTGTTAATCTCCAAAGCAGTATACGGCTCGTATGGGCAGTTCTCGTTTCTCTTCCATCTCACAAGCTGTGCAAGGCTTGGTTGCTTGGCATACGAGCTGCCTTGAAGACGCTGCTACACTTGCCGTGACTTGCTGTAGAATATTGACAGGAGCCTCACCTCAGCATTGCACAAGAGCCTTAATCTCTTCTCGAACTTGGAGAACCGAACCCGATTCTTCTCACGCATGGAGAACCTGATTGTGACTTCGCTAGAGGCATTGTCTTTAAAACAATTTCGTGAACATTATTTGCTGCTACACACGGCGATGTACTGACTTCGTTTTTCACACCCCAAGTAGTGCTAGTACCCATCTGTTTAGTTTATCAATCACGTACACGGACACAGAATCGGAGCTAGGTTTTGCTTTTTCCTTCGTGCCCATACGATAACTGCGGCCTCGCCATTTCCGTTGTAAACCACAAAAAAAAACGTTTGGCAGAGACACTTAAGGCTGCTTACGTCTGGAAATCCGAAAGCATGACGCACTCACTAGGCACAGCAAGAGCCACTAAATGAGCTATGCTTACAGTAACGGCACTCTTGTTCTCCGATATTGTTGTGGGCGCCACCAGCTTGGTGCTTGTGCAGAGCAGAGGCAACTGCCGATCGCCGTGATTCAAAAGTGCGACTTCCTCAGCATTACATGCGGTGTTAGGAAGTTCAAGTAACATTGCTCTGCTCTGTCGCGAAGTGTTTAAACATTTGTGGAGGACGGAAATGTGTTTCTTGTAACTGAGGATAAAGCATCAAATAACTCGCAACCATAATTTTAAGCCGTAAGATGGGTGCGTGTCGGTACTCTGAAGAGCAGCTTATTTTGTGGTATTGGGCACAGCTTTAGGCAGCCGGAACCGTGGAGCCGTCCGGGCGTCGGGGAAAGCGTGCTGGTCCCGTACTCCGGAGGCCCGGGTTCGGTTCCCACCCAAAGCGAAATGTAAAAATATATATATATATATATATATATATTTGTACACTGCGTTGCGAAAAAGTTTTTTATATATATTTTTTGCAGCCAATAAAAATTCAGGTACCGTTTCGCTGCTACAAATGACGCCCAGCCAATGGGAAATTACGTGCGGTTTCGCTTCTACAGACAACGACCAGCCCTTGAGAATATAGTTACCGTTTTCGCCGGCTTCACCGGCTTCGCTCCATGAGAAAGTTTATGCTTTCACATTAGAACTTTGCCATAAACTAAAGACTGCTTACGTGTAGGAATGCGAAAGCATTCCTACATGCAGCGTATCCCTACACGAAGCAAGGCACGTCTTCCTTTTTCACCCTGCGCTCTCGGCGGTGGCATCACGCTCCTGCCACTGCGCAGGCGCGGCGAACCTCGCCGGCTTCACGACGGCTTCCGTGACGAAGCATCTGCGTTGCTGTTCTTTTCCTTGTGTTTTGTTCTGAGGCGCGTCCGCTTTATGGCCAATGGAAATGCATGTGCTCTTTGCTCTTTCGTTCAGCCAATGGGAATTTACATGCCGTTTCGCTCAGCCAATGGGAATTAGGTGCTCGCTGACTCAGTGGGTATTTAGGTGCCGTTTCGCTCAGCCAATGGGTATTTGGGTGCCGTTTGTCGCTGCTCAGACATCAGGTAACGCCGGCTTCGCTCCATGGGACAGTTAATGCTTTCGTCATTACTAATGTTGCACACTGCTCCGACAATCGTATGTATACATTCTGCAGCTCTACTTACTTTTCAGGCCAACCAGATTTCTCTTTTCTGTCTGATATGCACTCGAGACAACAAACACGAAAACTTACATCTGCATGATCTCCAATGCTTTGCTGTACTACGCGCTAATAGCCTTGTAGCACTACAATGTGCTGTGCATGACATGAAGTTGATATATGAGTGTCGTTTGAAAGAATAAAGGATTACATTAACCACAACAGAAACATGTAAACTCAGCTGATATATGATACTGATCGCCAAGAAATGCATGATAAGCCAAGTAATCATTCACGCGTATAGGTGTTTTGAGGTTTCGGCACTTTTTTACTTTTTTGGCGTTGTTATTTTTTTGCGTTTTGATTTTTCGGATTTCCGATGTTCGACCCTTTCACAATTCGGCGCTTTTATTTTCGGCGGTTTGATAAGGACTCCAAAGAGTTCGTATCACTATGCCAACTAATCGTTCCCACTAACCTTTATAAGGTAACTGGCTTTAGGAACAAACTTTCGTTTTTGGTGTGTAATGCAACACACACTGCTAGAGCCGCAGGCGGACGCCGATTATTCGCGGCAAGTTTTTCGCATGTTTATCTCCCTTGGTTTACGTCTCAGGTTCGCACCGGTATTTGCATTGATTGGTGTTTCCATGCTGTGATATGAAAATCAAGCGATTGCCTCTGAGTCGA
Organism: Ixodes ricinus; assembly: GCA_037355805.1. Classification (NCBI taxonomy): domain Eukaryota; kingdom Metazoa; phylum Arthropoda; class Arachnida; order Ixodida; family Ixodidae; genus Ixodes; species Ixodes ricinus. Next base: position 48,403 of record JAZHYW010037915.1, on the reverse strand, counting down.
ATCTTCGTTTATTACACTTGTCGGATCGTGTGAGTGACAGAAAAGAGGCAGCTCGTTAGACAGGAACGCGTCTTGGGCTTACAACCACGCGCAGTGAACGCACATATGTAAATAAAGAAAGAGTTCACAATTCCCCTTCACACACTTATGATTGGATTAGATGTCGCCGCGACATTATTCCGTCGCCGTCTGCTCCTCTGCAGTCGTTTTCTGAAGTCCATGCTAAGTCGTAACATTTTCGCAATATACGCCTTGGTTTTGTAAAAGTTTTTGTGCACTCTAAGAACGCCAGATCATTTACGTTTTACGATTCACTTGTGGTAGATCGTACTAATGATCTAACTGCAGTAAGCGATATTGATTATCCAGCTGCAGTAAGCGATAGGGCGATAGGGTAAGCGAAAGGGTTTGTGCTGATGGTATGCGACGATATTGATAATCTAACTGCAATAAGCGATACGCTTGTTTGTGTTGCTGCTTTTCACTCATATTTTCGTGTCTTTTTCTTTTGTTTTAAAGGATGCGTGCTCGGAGAGTTATTCCCGTTATTTCTTTATTACTGGTGACTGCCTAGGCTTGTATACATATTATCAAGCTCACGATTGGTTGATGGTTCTCACTGATAGCTTTGTAGATACCGCCACAAAAAACTTGACTTTAACAGTCAGAAAGGACACTGATATTTTTATTTCTCCGCTTAATATTAAGTCCTGAAAGTATCCGATAGTGTTTTCCAAAGAATTACGTTATTAAACGCACAAAGAGGAGCAGCTTCACAAACGTTTGAAATAGATAGGTGCGAATTTATTGTACACAAAGTGTCAATTTTACAGAACGCTCGTGAAACAATTGTATGGTCACGACTAGCGTGCTTACCAATTACAAGTTGAAGAGAGTTTGCTCCGGAGACCAGACGAGTTCTGGCGATTTGTTATACAGCCTACGAAGGATCGAGCGAACAATATATCGTTGCGGAAGGGAAATGAGATATATGTCCCGTGGCCTCAAAAAATTGCAGATGTTTTCGGAGATCACTTTCGTGAATGTAATTCCAGAGATATTTAAGGCGCTTCATCGTCCAGCAATTTTGATGTACAAGATTTTTTTAACATTCTGAGTGTAGATATGGTGGAAATATTGGAGGCGATAAAGAAACTAACACCACAATTATCGTTGGGCTTTGACCGGACACGAAGTTTCATCGTCAAGGGCTGTGCCCAATTATTTCGCCTGTTCTTGAACACATATTTCTCTTCCTCTGCGGTTGGGTGCCTTCCAGCTTTCTTGGAAAACGTCGGTCGTAGAGCCTGTGCACAAACGGGGGATTCTTGTGTGGTTGACAACAATAGACCAATCTCTATGCTATGTTCTTTCTTAAAGGTTTTTAAAATTCTTATTCATACTCGCCTGTCTCACTAGAGCATGGCCTCTTGATAGTTCGTCCTCTAGAAACTAACATTTGTTCATTTCTTCATTCCTGTGTACAATTCGTTCTCACCCGTAGTCAAGTCCACACAATTTATTTCGATATGTCGAAAGCTTTTGACCGGGTAAACCACAAGCTGCTTCTATACAAGCTTTTTTTGTATTGTGTTTTGTGAGTCCTTATTAGATGGTTTCAACCTTAACAAAAAACGCAGAAGCATTGTGAAATTTTTTAACGTCTTCTCAGAACCCTTTGTTTCCACGTCCGGTGTCCTCCAGGGTTCTTATTGGGTACTACTATTGTTTATAGTTTTTATTTATGATATTGAAATGTGCATCAAGAATTCTAATTTGTTGTTATTCGCTGATGATTTGAAGCTCTTTTTACGCGTCTGGTTGCTCGCTGACTGCGCATATTTACAGGACGATGTGTCCCGTGCGCATGAGGTATGTTTATCTAAAATTTAATTATCAATCCTGAAAAAAAAATATGTCATCAATGTATAGAAGACGGCAACTGATTTCTAACGACTACGTTCTGGGTACAACTCCTGTTTTGCGCGTCACCACAGTTCCTGACCTTGTCGTTATTCTGATAGCCATCACTCTTTTTCATTTCATGTATCGCAGATTGTTAGCTCTGCGTTGAAGCGGCTCGGCATGATTTATCGTTTGACGAATGAGTTTAGAAATTCCTTGTGGCTTATTCGCCTTTTTTGTAAGCCTCATTCTTTCCAGGATTGATTTCGCCAGTGTTGCTTGTAACCATATTACATGATCCGAATCAAAACAAATGGAACATGTTCAGGAGAGGCTCATTTGTATTATTTATGCTCGGTATTTTTTTTTTTCAGTTTTCACGATTATGCCTATCTTCTTAGAAATCTCAACTTTCAAACTTTAGCAAGCAGAAGAGTCGTGCAAGACGTATTATTCTAAAATAGAATGATTCACGGTCAACTTGATTGTGCTATGCTGCGTTCCGTGGATTTTCACGCACATATCCATGTTAGTAGACATGCCTATCCATTCCATCGTTTTCATCAGGAGAAGCTATGGCCCGTTACCCGCATGCAATTTACTTTTAATGGCATGTCCACTAACTTTGTAGGTATTGTTTCGTAAGTCCGAACATTATAAGCGTGAAGTTGAGACACTCTTGTGCACATAGCTGCCATATCGTTTTTACACTTTTTTATAAGATTGTATGCGTGGCTGTATTCATGTTGTTAGAATGTATAACTGTTTGTGAGCATGCTATATTTTGTACTTAAGTGCCTCATACAAATACTTCGGTCGTTTTGAGACACGAAGAACCGAATAAATAAATAAATAAAAGCCAATTGCTACAAGTTACTCAGAGACCTTGGGTAATGTCGAGGCTGACGAAATGTATACACAAAGCAAAAAAAGTTTGCGCTGATACACTGAGAGTGACATAAGCACATGAAATCTATAGTGCTAAGTGCAACAACGCAGACTGTCCTTTTAGGTTTAAACGTATTTGGCGCCCATAATTCGTCAAGATCCCATCTTATCCTGCAGCGATAGACTCTCTCAAGTGTTTTCTAGTAAAGTAGATGCACCGGATTTCTCAGAATGTGATATGCCGTGAACATTTTGTGCAAATTAGTATCTAATAGGTGAGCTGAGTGTGATGTACTCATTGGAAACCACCGCCGCCAAGCTATTTCACCCAACTCAATCTGCTACATACAAACTAAATAGATAAAAGCTGCTTACTGAAACGACACCTTTATTTTTGCATTTATTCACCCTAAAAAAGTGGCGCTTTCGCCGACCCTTGTCGTCGCGATCAGTCGCGTATTAAACAAGGTATACGGAATGATCGCCTCCTCACAAGATGCAGGAGCGCGACGTGAAGCAAAGTCCCCCTCGCTTCTAGCCAGCTACATGCCGCTGACCTAGAATTTCTTCCCGTTATATTACCCTTTTTTGTACAGATGTCATAGACGTACCTTTTCTTTGTTACGTCACGATGTCATCATGCTCAAACGGCATTGAGCTGCGCTTCCTCCGGTCTCGAATGAATTAAATATCGCAGAGCAAACGACGCACTATTTTTTCGACATGGACGGACTTCAAGCGGACGCATAACGATTGTTAGCGGAGGTCCAAGTGGAACTGTTTATAGTGATGCAAAGACAGGAGACAGAGTAGTTGGCAAACAGTCAGCGCCATTTTGTGTTATTGCGAGGTAGTCTCGATGGTGGGTTTTCAAATGGGGTTCCGCGGACCATTTGGGGTCCTTGAAGGCCTTCTTGGGGTCCCTGAAGCCTTAAGCCATCACTCAAGCCGAGCACTAACATTTTTTTATTGGTGCTTGATTGATTTAATAATGACTGATGAAGCAACGAAGTTAAATAGACGAAACTTGCTCGCACTGAGTGAGTAGGCCAGATTATTTTCTGCTTCAAGGCTGCAAAGTTGGTTTGCATGCGTTCTGTATTCTTCCGTTTAATATTTTGTCATTTCAATCATTCAATACCACACCCCGCCTCAGGCAGATGGGGTCCCTCATCACTTTGGCCGATCCAGAAGGGGTTTCCGAAACTTCTGTTGTAAGAACGGCAGGTCTAGATGAAGCAGTGCTTGAGCGTTTACCTCTTATAACTTCCAGTGTAGAAGGTATTTGCAAACGTTAATCTACCATCTTTTTCAGCGTGTGTGCATGTGGGATTACACATATAAGCCTCTGTCAATTGCGCATATGAGCTAGTGTCATGTGAATGTTTGGAATGTTCGCCTTCGGCATGGGCCTGACAGCAAGTAACAACAAAAAGGTGAACGAAATTACCCGAGTTAATGCCCCCTTTAGTAGACGGCAATACGCATGCCAGGTTTTTCGCTATAACACGCCAAACTTCTGCTGCTTTTGAACGTGTACACCACATGTGGTCCAGATAGGGCGATGCGATGGACGTCTAAAAGCAGCTATATTCACTGGTATGGATAGAGCAACGTAGGTCGTGGATTACTATATATGCACGCTTCTTGCTCTGTTATTTCTTCTCGGGCATCTTGGTTCACAAGTATCGTAATTCTAGTGGCTGTGCAGTGATAAAAAGAGTCTTGAGGCAGGCTTCGTTCTGCGTTTCTTCAACTGTCTGCGACTTGAGCTTGATTTTGATTATTTCAGCACTATTTTGCTCAGGGCGCCAGACAAATGGCTTCCACAAGCTAGCTTGACTGAGTCATGGTGACCCTGCACTTACAGGGCATGGAAATAAAAAACACTATGCAATAAACTTTTGTCTGAGCAAAACACGCGCGTACATCCTTTCTTGTTAAACAGTAAATATCATGTACAGTGAAACAGACGGGCCCAAGCCTCCAATCTGAGAAGTGAATAACAATGTGGTCTATAATAAACGTGTTCAAAATTCTACGGAGGTTATGAGCGATTGACTGCAATGCGTAACTAGTACGAAGACGAGGCACATTCCAGAACTCTGTGCATCGAATATGGATCGAAGATTCAAGTTTTGTCAGTTGGAATCAATTACACAAAAAAACTAATCAGTTTATAATAAACAAAGAACATACCTAACGGTACTCGTATACACTACCAAATGGCATGACGTAGAATTTAGAAAATAATGGTTCGGCATGAGTGCCGTAAGGCAGGTTTGAAATAAAACACAGCATTTTCTTCTGGAGGATCGTAAGTTTATTAACATTACATGCAGCCATTGCACCTCAAATCAAACTACAATAGTTAATTTGTGAGCTAAACAGAGCGTGACAAATTTAAATATTATATTTACAGGTTACAAAGAGCGACAGTGACATATTATTCTATAAACATTCGACAGTTTCTTAACTATGTATTTTATGAGATTATCCCAATGAATACGTTCTGAAAAATGACACCTTTTTCACCTAGCTTTTTTTGTTGTTAGACTATTTTATTCCTGCCGGGTCCAATCTTTAGATCATAATTACTCGTAACGTGCTAACTTACAGGTCTAAAACAATTGCTTTAGATTTTACAGTGTTTATTTTAAGACCATTAATTGTTGACTACAAAAGAAACCCTTCTGAAACTTAGTTTCCCATTGTTATGAGTTCCTCCATACTCGACGCAGACAGAAATACACTCGCTTTAATTCCTCTCCATATGAAACCATAACGTGTCTTATAATAAAATATACTAAAATATTTAGGTGGGCCAGTAGGTTCAACATATTTCACCCCAGCTGTGACTATAGCGTTGTCCTGTCTTCTTCATGTCTTCGCCTGTACCATTGAGCTTTATAATTTCAATATCCCCTGTAATAAATGGGAGACTTTCTTCCTTAGGACAGAAACTAGCACAAAATCGCATTTTAAGAAATTTCAAGACAAACTCCGTAGTCCTAAATGTACATTACACAATGTTTGGGCCATTTAATTTCTTACGTGAGTATTATGTGCTTCATAACCACCAAATAATGCAATGAAAGCGACGCAAATATTTTTGCAGCATTATCAAGGCTGGTGTAATTACGTAAACCGGGGATTGCAATAAAATGCCAAATTTAACTTTTTTTTTTGTGGGGGGGGGGGTGACAGTTGTCAGCGATTTTCAGGCATGTTTACTGACAAAAAGTGAAAGCCGTTTACAACTCCCTGTAACGCCGAATTGGAGCGCAGCTCTTGAGGAGGAGGAGGAGGGAAGGGTACTCAGGGGAGGTATACCCCTCCTTCTCCTCCGGGGGTGGGGTCACGTGACCTCGGTGGGGGGGGGGGGGGTCACGTGACCCCACCCCGAGCCCCCGGACCCCCCGACATGTCCCGACATGCACCGCGCGGTTACGCCGACGCCGATGGCGACGCCGCTCAAGCCGGAAACGGGCGCCTAAGAGCTGCGCTCCAAAATAGCGCAAAACAGAGCCTACAAATAGAAAGAGAGAAGTAGCGCTCTCTGCCTAAATTCGGCTGCTGTTTTATCGTTAACATCAGAATCCTCCGCGTGTCCAAACTGCTAGTCCTACACATGACGGTGGCGTCGGAGTTTTCGCGACGCAAGCTTTATTTTCGCAGAGCAATAAACGCGGCTTCCTTTTCTCCGTCGAAATACCGCCATTTACGTCCGGCACGTAAGCAAGGCGATTCCGAACGCGGTAATTACGAAGCGTGCGGCCGCAAGAGCGCACACGCGTAACCTGAATTGGAGAGGAACATTTGCCCTAGGGTCACATTTTCAGACTACATAGGCTTCAAGCGTGCTTAACACTTCCTGAGTTGCAGACCTTACGAGACTAGAAGGAGCGTTAAGCTTAGCACCAAGAGTGTCAGTCTCTTGGGAGTTTCGGTCCCTGTTCTCTAGGCAAGGGTTCCCAAGAGCATTTGTGACAACGTCCAGCATCCCGTAGACAGCAATGGCGCAGCGCTTAATTTGATGCCTCATCTCCCCGAGGCACGCTGAGAAACACAAGTCAATGAGAGTCCAATTACCGCATTTTCCGGTGTATAGTCCAAATACTATACATGTTTAAGAGTCTAAATTTTGCCCGGTGCTGATTATCTCCAAGGCGAAGACTATACAAGGTTTTGTATTTTTCATTATCATTCACTGTGACAAGACGTGAAAAATTGTATGAATAACAGAGCATATTAATAGATATTTATATATGATACAAGCTCCTTTGTGAGCTAATACAGCAAGCATTTGTTAAGATATACTAGGTATGATAATTTGTACGTTCGGATTAGTCATTAAGTGCGGACCATGCACTGCGTCCCTCTATCTAACGAACTAACGAAAATGCAAGGCAAAACGCAATAACATTTGATTCTTTTTAAACTTTAAAGGGCCACTGTTTGAAATTATCACTTTTGATAGACTGTTACACTCCACAATTGTGAGTGGCAGGAATGCTTTCTTAATAAAGTTGGTCGAGTTCAATATACGCTGAAAATTACCATGAATTGTTAAGGTGACGACACGACAGTGCGAGGTTATGCAGAAATAAAATGTCTGCATAATTTCGCATGGATGACAGTGATAATGCTTATGGAGACATGCTACCTTGCGGTGTGCCCTAAATTTGATATATTTAAGAGTTTTAATTTCATTCATTTCATTTCATTTATTTTTTCCCTCAAAGCGCCCGGAGGCATTACATGAGGGGGGGGGAGAGACAAAAGAAAAAGTTCGCCGCAAAAACAGGAAAACACTAACATTGAAAACAGCACGCGACAGATCGCGCACACATACACAGCATACTATATACACAACAGCTACACACCAGAGAGCGTATAAAATTAAACTGACTTAAATAATTCTTCACATACACTCCTAAACTGTGCACAGTCCGAGATATCAACCACACTTTCAGGAGGTCATTCCATTCATGGATAGCCAAGATCAAGGGCGACTCTGAAAAATGCTTAGTGCGACATAAGGGTAGCCTAATTTTATGACGGTGATCATGCCGAGGAAAAATCCTATGGGGCTGAAGTAAAAGTTGACTTTTTAGGTCAGCGTTGTAATAATACACACGATGAAGAAAAGTCAGTCGTGATACTTTGCGTCTATTACATAAAGGAACAAGGTCAGCTCTTGTTTTCAGTGCTGTCACACTCGACGTAAAGGAATAATCTCTAAAAATAAAACGTACGGCTCTATTCTGAACAGACTCTATTTTTTTAATTAAATAATCTTGCCATGGGTTCCAAATAATACTCGCATATTCTAGTTTTGAAAGAATAAAAGATTTGTAAGCTAACAATCGAACGTCACTTGGTGCTAAGAACAAGTTCCTCCTAAGGTACTCTAGAGATCGATTCGCTTTGCTCACAATATGATCAATATGCATTTTCCAGTCTAGATTATCCGTTAGAAATACTCCGAGGTATTTGTAATGAGTTACCTTATCAAGAATTGCACCATTAACTTTATAATCAAAGGCAGACTTAGACTTAATTGTAGCAAAAGTAAGAAGCTTGGTCTTTGTAATATTGATATCCATTTGCCATTTAACGCACCATAACGATAGCGAATCAAGGTCACGCTGGAGGGCCAGGCTATCTTCTTTCGTGACAATGCGCCTATATATTACGCAGTCGTCAGCGTATAGCCGAATTTTTGAACAAATTAAGTTGGGTAGATCATTAATGTAAATTAAAAGAGAAGAGGGCCGAGGACGGAGCCTTGAGGGACACCGGATTTTACTGAGATACTTCGAGATGAGTCGTTATGGATCGAGACTGATTGAGTTCTTTCAGAAAGGAATTCTTTGATCCAGTTTACAAGAGACTGATGCAAATTAAGTGATTCAAGTTTACTTATCAAACGCTGGTGCGGGACCCGATCAAACGCTTTCGAAAAATCGATAAAGATAGCGTCGGTTTGCGTTCGTGAATGAATGTTGTCATAAATATCAGTGATAAATTCAAATAACTGAGTTTCACACGACTTCTCTTTACGGAAGCCGTGTTGGTTAGGAAAAAAGAAATTAATTTCTGTAAGGTAATTCACAATATGGCTGTATATCACATGTTCCAGAAGTTTACAGGGTATGCTAGTTAGGGAAATGGGACGGTAGTTATTGGCGGACGTAGCATCACCGGATTTAAAAATAGGGGTAACTTTTGCATGTTTCCAGTCCTTAGGTAAGTATCCTTGGTCCAGACTTTGTTGAAATAAAAGTTGCAGAAGAATACTTGAGACCGGCAGCGCGAGTTTGAGCAGTTTAGACGTAATTCCGTCACTACCCGGGCTAGTTGAATTGGAAAGGTTGAGGATAAGCTGCCTTATCCCATCAGAATCAACGGAGATGCGATCAAGGAAAGAATTATTATAAATGTTATCACAGGTAGGTAAAGGAAATGACTCATCAGTGAAAACCCCCCCCCAAAGAATTGATTAAAAGTAATCGCACTTTCTAGATCGGACAACGTATCCCCATGGATGTCAGAAAGACCGCTCGGGGCATTTTGACTTTTCGGAGGGCTAATGATTTTCCAAAATTTTTTAGGATTTGAACTTAGTAGTTGTCTAAGAGTGCCACCAAAGAAACGTTGTTTGGCATCTTCAACTGCCTGCTTACAGAGATTAGAATGGTTTAAATATTTGTCCCAAGAGGTCGTACTGTTATGCTTCTTTGCACTTGAAAAAAGTCGCTTTTTGGTGTTAAGGAGGCCTTTTAGATACCTCGAGAACCATGGCTTTTGTGTATTGGATGGTATTTTGATTTTAGGCACAAATAGATTCATAAGCTCTAAAAGCCTGTCCTTGATTAGAGTCCAGTTATCTTCTACTGACCTGAGACTGAAAGAATCCTGAAAATCGATAAGGAATGACTCGAGTGCCGAAGCAATCTCCGATAGGTTTGCCCTGGCATAATCAAAAATGACTTTATGTTCGCAACGCTTTTCGTGAACAGCAATGTTAGCGTCGATCACCACCATTCGGTGATCACTGATAGCGTCAACAGTATTTACAGATAGAATTAACTCCGGAATAGACGTAAAAAATAAATCAAGAATCGCATTTTCGCGCGTAGGCACCAACACAACCTGGTCAAGAGAACAAGATTTACAGATATCAATGAAGTCTCTACACTGCGAAGTACTTCTGCAACTACTCTCAGGCACACAATCAATCCAGTCAATCCCGGGATAATTGAAATCCCCACCAAGAAATACAGGACACTGCGGGTAACGTAGTGTAACAAAATTCAAAATTTTATACAGTTCCTGGAGAAACACAGCTTGCGAGTCTGGAGGCCTATAACAAACTCCAACTAAAATATGAGAAAATGCACACTTAACTCGGACAAAGCATACCTCAATATCGGCATCTAGGTCCACAACTACTGAGGAGAAACACTTTTGGATTGCAACAAGAACACCACCTCCCCTAGACAATGAACGATCTTTTCTATGGATGGTAAAATCACTGTGTATTAAAAGTTCTTCATTAGGTATATTACTAGATAGCCATGTTTCGGTTCCCAAAATGACGTGGGGACGGCATACTTCAATAGTGCTACTCAACTCATCTTGTTTTGACAACAAGCTTCTAAAATTAGCAACAAGGAAAGTTAACTGATTGACCTCACTTTCTGTGGTAGACCGTCATTCTCGTTCTTGAGAGATTGGAAGCTCAGGGTTGGAGGGAGCGTTTTGCAATTCAACCACCTGGTTCAAAGTGGAGTCGTAAAGAAACACTTTGTCGTCGATGAACAGTTTGTCGAAACCAAATCGAACTTTTTTCTGCGCATCACGATGCGGTTTTCCAAATTCTCTGAGTTTCCTACGAGCCTCCTGAATATGTGGCGAGAAATCTTCGTCAATCCATATTTTTAAGGATGGAACATTCCTTAAGGCCGGGGCCTTACTAAGCACTTCTTGTTTTTTCTTAAAACTTTGGAACTTAACAACAATCATACGGTGAAACCTCTCACGTTTCCTACCTATACGATGTGCCCTTTCAATTTCACCCGGGTCAACGTTTAGGTAAGTTTTAATAAAGTCTATCACTATCTGTTCAGTACGATTCCAAGTCTCACCGTGTTCCTCCGGAATTCCTTTGAAGATAAGATTATTTCGTCGAGAGCGATTATCCAGAGCATCTACGTGCCGCGCTACCGCGTCAACATTATCACAGGTTAGAGATAATTTCCGTAAATTGCTTTCCAGTGAGCTTATATCCTGTTTCATTGAAATCACATCCTCCTGGCAGCTCGATTGAGCGTCCACTTTTTTTTCAAGTTCCGTAACCCTTCCTCCTAGGCTCGAAATGCCGGCCTGAATAGCATTTAATTTGTCCGTATTTTCTTTCTGATAGCTTTCGGTATTCTGCAGAAGCCTGTCTAGGGTGGTCTGAAGCTTTTCGAGCTGCGTGGGATCGGTTTCAGGTCCAGGATTAGTCTCGACATCACCCGCAAGAATGAGTAGAGCGCACACGCACACTGAGACGAATACCAGGCGGAACTTTGGCAGAGACAAGTTCAGGGTGGGTAACAACAATCGATGACGTCCTTTAGTGGAGCGAGATCGAAAAAAACGTCCGATGCGAGCACGATAGGCAGCAAGGCAGATGCCCATACTGACAAAGTAGACGTACACGATACACTCGCGCTGGGATTTGCGGCCAGAGTAACACAGCTAAGTGAAAACGGTGCAGTGTTCTTACCTGCGAGACGAAACAGACGAGCGATAAGCTTTTCAGCCAAGAAGGCCGCAAATCCCAACGGAGTGCAGCTCAACCGCCCGTTTTATAGCGCCGACCAAAGCGAAGCTCGATGGTGTCGCCGCCGTGTAGCAGATTTCACGACGCAAGATGACGAAGTCCGAAACTTGAGCGGCGGTGAAACGATGGATGAAACCATGCAGGAGTGATAGCCGTCGTGCGCTGCTTTGCTGATCAAATCAGGTGGACGAAAAGCTGCGAGACGAAACAGACGAGCGATAAGCTTTTCAGCCAAGAAGGCCGCAAATCCCCAAAGACAGCGACAGAGAGACACTAGAGACAGTGTCGGTATATTTTCAGCTTGAGGGAAAGTACCGGGCTACTCTCTTTTGATCATCTTGAAGCTGAGCAATTAAGTAATTTTAGTGAAGATTCTAGACTGGGCGGCGCATTTTCATTCTGGTGTAACTCTGTTACGACTAACCATAATTTACGTAAATTTTTCTCTTGCTACTTACGCTAGACCTTTTAAGTACTATCTCGCACGAACTATAGACTAAGATAATTGATCTAGACTAAAGCAATATAGATCAATTTTTATTAATACTTACGTAATAGTCTCAAGTCATTCCATTTGTTTTCTCTCATGCTGTGAAAATTCAAAATATATGAACTCAGACCAAAATGACTTTTTTTTCAGGAATATAGTTTATTTCCATTGCAATTACGCTGTCATACGCATTGACAAATGCAAAAGCCCAAGCATTCTTCAGATTCTCAATGCATTTATGCATGTCGCCTAGCTTAATCACCGGTTCACTGATCGTGTTTGAATATATATATATATATAATATATATATATATATATATATATATATATATATATATATATATCATATGTTTGTCTGTTATTTTTTGTCGCCGTTGTGCGTTTCATAGGGGCTCGGGATCAGTCAGGCTGTTCGGGCAGCTTTTTTTCCCCTGCTCCCACCATATGTATTTGCACGTATTGTGAATAAACTGTTAGTTTTATTAAATTATAACCGAGTGCGTCAGGATCTCTTGTGGCCGCCTTACGTGGAAAGGACACACTGTAACACTGGCTCCGTCTGTCAGATAGCCCTGAAATTGCGTATAACTAGACCGAAAGTGTTTCAGTATTTGCGAGATGAAATCTAAGCACTATATATCAGACCTGGTCGCTCAAACAATTCTCACAAAGTATGCCAAGCCTCTGGCGAACAAATGATTCGTAAAATCTTAGGAAATAAACACAATTTGTGAAGTGTTGGAACAGCCACCCCATAGTTGCACGCCAGTGTTGTCTCTCGTCGCAACTGGTCGTAAGAGGTTACAACACACTCGATTACAGTTAAACGCAAATGTGTGAATAAGCTGTTAGAGAGTCTATATAGCTTGAACTCTCTACTCTTTTTTTTCTTTTTGTCTTGTAAACTGTGAGCGGTCACAAACCGTCATTCGTTAGCATAGCCACCCAAAGAAAGCACGCTGATATCAAAAACAAGACTCTCGTCTCAAGCAAAAGTAGACCCCAAAAACATTCTCACTAGGACAAGCCGTTCATTTCAAGGGGGGGGGGGGGGCTTCAAGTGCAGGCTAGCTTGTGAGATGATTGAATATCCGCCTTTTGTTTTTCTGTCCCTTCATTCTATATATTTCCTTATCAACGACGAGTAGAGGGGGACACCAAAATATTGTGCGCCAGTCAAAAGCTAGACTTTGTAAGTCAGCAGAAGACAATTAACAATGTCCTTCTCCGTTATATTAAAAACAACAGTATTTTTGTAATATCAGAACAACACACGTCTGAAATAAAGGTAAACTAGAAAATGAATTCAAAGCGCTATTCCACGAACTAGAGGAGTTATCGTTGCAACATCGTCGTTCACTGCTGCTCAAGATATATTAAAGTCGTTTGTGCAGCTTTTCAACGAATACTTCTAAGGCCAAGTTGTCGTTAAAAGCTGCAACCTTTTGTGTGGTCAAGCCTCTAAAGCTGGGTTTAACTCATTTCTGAATAGCCACATATGCGTCCATCAGGTTTCAGTGTTTCTTCTATATTTATGCCACACAATTCAAACGTCAGTTGTTCTATGTTTGTTTTGATTTGCAAGTTTTTTTAACTTAATGTTTTTTGTTTTATTACTATAGCAAGGAACATATCTTTTCTTCAAAAAAGATATGACTTTTGACAATAATCAGTATTGCTTTTTTTAAAGTCTCTTCAAACTGACATATAAAAACACAATCTATGCTGACGTAGTTTGAAAATAATTTTAAAATAGGATATTCCGGACTTGACGATGGTTCTCCAAGTGGAGCATTGACCGGTGGAAAATAATAAAATTTGGGATTGGAAGTTAGGTATCTGTCATTGTTCTGTCGCTACGGAGGAACGCTCCCTGTAGCCTCAGCTGGCCTCTACTCAAAGAACACTTGTCTGCTGTACTGCCGACCAGTGCTACATGCCTCTTTGGAGCACGTTATCAGGAAACGATACGTACACTGCGACGCAACACTGTTAGCTCGAAACGCGACTTTGGCGCTTCCTCCGCATTTTACTATGAAATGGTGCTGGCGCGCATCAAACTTTACCACTTAGGTTTACCCAGTGTTGTGCAGAATACTGAACAAAGGTAGTTAAGATGAGATTCTAAATACCCCTTTGAAAATTTATTTAGAGTAGAATTTAAGTTACTTTCACTAGGAACTATCTTGAGTAGTGTACAAATACTTTACAAAAGTAATTGAATTACATTCGAAGATACTCGGCAAGTAGGTTGCAAGCTGTCAATATAAGAATAAAAAAGTAAAAAGTGGTGTTTATATTCTTTTCTGATCTATATGACTATTCAAGAAGCGACTTAGCTGCTATATTCAAAGTTTACTTTGAAATAATTCGGGACACGCAACATAATGGGTACCAAAATATTTTAGGAACAAGGGGGACTCACGTATTGTAGGCATGGCAAGTGGTGTGCTTTAGTTTGGCGGCAGGCTCGGCTCATGACGCATTCCGCAATAAATTCGTAATGCGCCTTGACGCTATTCGGCGGACTTGACACATAGTCCGGCGTTGCTTATTTCTAACAGCCGAACTAGGAATAGGAGTTGATCAGACAGCCAGACTTGATGATGAATACGCGAAAGTAAACGACAAGCCTACACGCTCAGGAGAAACATCGGCTAGAGGAGAGCAGCCTCTGTCGCTGGTCAACAACCAAGAACGAATATTTTGTCTCCCCAGCCAAAGGCGAAGAGGGGCACCTGTACCTTCAAACTGTCAAAACAATATTAGGAAGATCAAGAGGAAAACATAAGTAACACAAGAGAGTGTCCACAAAACCGCTTTCAATCCCTGGATCCACCTGGCGGAAGACTGAGTTAGAGGATTCTGAGAATGAAACAATTTGCGCATTCGGAAGGAGATAAAAGAAACGCTTTTGAACGAGCTTGGGAGACAAAGTTACGAGACAATAGGCATACAAGGGGCTTTGGGGAAACATCTCCTGCAGCTCAATGAAGCCAGCAGGATCTAGCTTCCTTGGCCGAGGGAGTGTTCGCGCTCGCCTGAAAACGTGCTCGCGCATTTTCATACCTGAACCCCTGAACCGGCGATTTCCGAGAAGGATCCATTGGGACCGTGCCGAGCGTCGGCGTCACAATCTTCCGCTGACGGAACCAGCCTAACTTCAGACAAGAGGTGTAAAATCCAGATGACGTCACAAGCACTTCGCTAGCTTCTAACCGTATGTGCCATTCAAAGACAACTTTAGAAAAAAAAGAGAAAACGAAGAAGAGTTTATATAAAGGCGGGCGTACTTGGTTCTATCCATTTGGTGTTTTGTTGCCTTTCGCAAACTGCGTTTTGCTCGTGCCTTGATTCCTGTCCTGCTGTTTGGTCGCTTACCTCCAAGTCTGCAATCAGTTCAGCTCTGGAGCCTGACGATCCTTAGTTCCGTAGATTGTTCCGGCGACAAATATTTTCGAAGGTTGAAAAATGTATTGGAGACTACTGAGTACAAGGTTGCAAAAAATGTAATCAAGATAGAGTAGCAAATACTCTAGACGAAATGTATTTGCAAGATACCGAGATACAACCAAAAGTATTTGAAATTCAGTATCTTGAGTAGAGTATTTAAGATGGGCACAAATCTCGGTTTATCCCAACGGAGCACTTTCTACAACAATAGTAGTTTTGATGACCAGCGCTCAATGAAGAAAAAGAGAAACCCGGCGATGACTTGTTGGCTCTAACAGCGTCGCGGAGTGCACATTATACGTGTATCCAATTATGTTTTTTTTATTCACGTTCGAACTATTTGTGTTGTGGGAGCGCAGTGAATATTTGTTTTATTGGTTATATATAGGGTTCTGTGTTTTCGGTAAATACCGATAAAACCCGAAATATAAACCCCGAGCTGTTTTTATAAAAAATCGGTTGACAATCGATGAATCCCGAATTGGAGCTTTCCTTCAATGAAAAACAAACTCCAAGCTACTTGAGAAACAAATAACCTTCAACTACAATTCTATTTTGTATTTACTTCGATCGGAGCCACATAAAACTGTTCGCGAGGCTAGTTCTTTCTAAGGAAAGCGGACGCCTTATCTTGTTTCCTTCTTTTATTGGTGCCGGGACGTTTTCCAAAGTATTTTGGGATCAAGCATGCTCTCTGGAGCTTGGGGAATTTCATACCCGTGTCTGTTTCTTCATGACAAGGCCCGATAAGCACCGATTTCTTGTCTGACATAAAAAATCTGACACCGAAAAACACCGTATCGTTTGAGGAAACAAATAAACCCCGAAAACAGCTTCCCCGGAATTCAAAGAAAAATAAACTCCTAAACCGCGAAACCTTTTATCTGAAAAGGTTTAACCTCTTGTTGGATAGCATGTGGTACTCTTCAAAGGACGACGTTGCTTTACAGTATAGGTGGCTTTGCAAACAGGTTGTTGTTCACGTGCGTCGATCAAGAGTGAGCGAACGAAGACAAGCCGGGACAGGGAGGGCACCCATCTACGAAAACGAAACCGGTACCGCTGGAAATTGAAAACCGCCACGTGGTCGCATGGAGTATAAGCGCTGACGACAGCGCGATTCGGGCGTATTACCGCAAGCTACACGTGGCTTCGTGATCGCGACGCTTGTCTTTCCCTTTTTTGGTCATCATGTTGCGTGGCCTCACTGATGACAGGTGCCGAGGTCTGAAGGGCGATTAAATTACGCTCGCTTGTCAACAAGCTCCATCTGCCACCCAGCGTTATCGGCCCGCGACAATAACACGGCTATCAGGTTGCTGAGCGCTCGTCGTTTTTTCTATATTTTAGTTTCGCTCGAGACTGAGATTAGTACACTAAGTTTGTTTATATATATTTATATCGCTTTTTCGCTTGTGTGAAGGCGGTTCAAAACATTGCTTCGTGCGAGTTTACAACTTTTACGGTTTAAACCTTCAGACAGTGCGAATTGAGTGTGCCATGAAATGATGTGACTTGTTTCTCTTCCTTAGATGGATCATTCAGCAATGGTCACACTTCATGCTTCGCGATTCTCTTTTAGACGTTCTTATCTGCTAATGTTGCAATCTGCCTTTTTGCGAAATACTAATAACAAGCTCCCGACTCACAACGCCCTGCGTTTCTGAAAAGGACACTAAAATAATAATTAAGAAAAACTTAGAAAGTCGGATTTTGAAAGTCTCTAGATGGGACAGCATATGTCACAAAATTAATTTTAGGCGACATGAAAAAAAGCTATTTTAGAGCAATATTCACGACGCGGTACGCAATATAAGTGGAGGTCACCACCCGCGCCGTTCTTTGGACGGAACCGCCCACATAAACGTGGCCACGCCCGTTACCACCGGATTGGCTCAGCTGCTCAACCAAACCATTTCACAAGCCTAACGGCTCCCTGTTGCAACGTCCGGTGCCTGTAGTCTGCCGCCCGACACCACCTGTTAGTCGTGTGAACAGACGCGCGGCGGCGCACGACATGGCCTGCGATTTGAAGACACTCTACGACCGTCTTCAGCACTCGCAAGCGTGGAGACGGTCGTAGAGTGTCTCTTGTCTGAAACCGACTGCAATGCTCGCAAGACGCGATCACAAAAGCGGCGTTCTAGCGCACCATCTCGCTCGAACCACGGTCCAATGCGCCGAGAAACTGAGGGAGAGAAGGAAACGAGAGCGCGCGGGAACCTGAGAACGCCGAGCTCTGATTGGAGCGATTAGTGGGTAGACCTAAAGCTAGCTGCATTTGTCTCCACTGCACTCTGTGAACGCGTTAGAACGCGTCAGAACGCCGACGTGCCGGCGTTCGGCTCTCGCATTCGAATGCGTTCGACGAGTGCATTGGAGACAAAGGCAGCTAGCTTTAGGTCTACCCACTAATCGCTCCAGTCAGAGCTCAGCATTGTGACGTTCTGACGCGCTCTCGTTTCCCTCCCTCTCTCTCTCTGTTTATCGGCGCATGCAAGCGCCTGTCAGCGTCTGTGGATGTGCGGTAACGAGCGACCGAAACGACTAAAAAATATCTACAAAACTAACATGCAATTTCTGCATTTTTTTTTTTTTCTTGCATAGCGTTTGCGGTTAAGGTGGGGAAGCGTCATGGCTAACAATTCAAACGCGACCTGAAAATATTCGCTCTAGCAAGCCAGGCGCACTGATCAATACTTTAGAGCTGCGTGCCTCGCCAAGCGAAACGACGGAAACATACCTGGACAAACTTGATGCAAGCCAAACACCCGATTCCTTCCAGACAAATGATTCGCAATTCTTTCCTGTGTTGGTTACTAATGAGTACTGAAGCCAAGGGCGCAATCACGAGTGTTGCACGATTATTAGAGGTAACGGGGCGCTTTTACGGGTACCAACATATTAGGGACTTTTAGGAAACCGTTTTTGAACACCAATACGGTACGATTGGCCGTCCGGTATACGAACTGCGCATGTGCGAGTCTTCTGCGGTAGCGCATGCGCAGTTCATACCGGACGGCTCATCGTAGCATATCGGATGTGCGAAACTGTTACCTAAAACTCTCTATTAAATCGGTATCAAACCGCGCAAATGAACACCTCAAGTCATATCAACCAATACAACAGACGTGGGACGCTAGGCTGACCGCCAGTCCCTCTACGAAAACAAGCACCCACAAATCGCGCTTCCGAAAGGCTTCTACTTCCCACAATTGTTTGCTGCAAACTACGTTGGTTGAGGGGACTTTTCTATAAACAACTCGGTGAACGCGTAACAACTCGCACTAAGCAAGTTACGCGGTATAGGAAGCTGCCCGCCCCTCAACGGAAATAGCAAGGAATCTTTCGCTAATGGGCGGTGCCTTGAGCATGCGTACCTCTAACTACTGGGTGATCCAAGGAGCGGCCAGGCTCTTTAAATCGACCAGAAAATTCGGTTTCTTAACCTATCGCGTTCCAATTTCGTAGAGCGTTGACCACAGGTGGTGCATTTTTTCTATAAAATTCGCAAAGAGCGAGCTGACTTGAGGAAAAAGTAAAAAAAGAAGAAGCTTAACTCCTATTGAAACGCAGCGAAGCCACCGGTCTTCAAACCGTAGGGCGCCCTATGGTTTGAAAACTGGTGGCTTCGCTACGTTTCCATAGGAGTTAAGCTTTTTCTTTTTTTACTTTTACCTCAGGTAAGCTCGCGCTTTGCGAATTTTATTAAAAAATGCACCATCTGTGGCCAATGCTGTACAAAATTCGGAACGCGATAGCTTAAGAAACCTAATTTCGCGGTCGATTTAAAGAGCCTGGTCAATCCTTGAATCACCCAGTATATTGCGTATGGTGGCGTAAACATTGCGCCATTTCTTCTCTTTTTTGTGTAAAAACGTGACCCATTTAGGCTTTTAAAAAAGACATGTTATAAATTCATTGTCCTTTTTTAAGCTGTTAATGACTGTAGAACACTATGAATGCACACTATTTTTGATAAACGCACATAAACCGCGGCAATTATTCTCCGAAACGGTTTTGTCAGAATAGAAAAAAATGAAAAATCTAGGATCGAAGCTGGCCTTGAATAATGTACAAAAGAAAATTAAACTTTTACGCTTCTCTGTAATGCGAAATTAGAGCGCAGCTCTTGAGGTACTTTGATTTTGCGATATACCGTGGTAAAGAATTTGAGAGAAGTATAAATAAATATATATTGAATTTGTTTAGGGTATACCAGCGAGGACGAGGAGGGTACGGTGGGTGCTCCATAATGCAAACCTCGAAGTGTTACAATATGGGACGTTACAAACCTACACGCCACTTCAGTTCATCCGCTAAATTTAGCGGGGAGGTTGAAATCGTGTATAGGTCTGTGACGTCCCACAATGCAACACGCGACGTGTTGCATTACGGGACTCAAAGGCGGCCGTTCCTGAATATAGGGGTTACGCCGCCGGCAACGCCGACGCCCATTTTGCGGGAACGGGCGGCTAAGAGCTGCCCTTTAAAAAAAAAAAAAAATTTCGCAGGAAATAATTTTATATCTACAGTTTTATCTTGTGGCGGCATTCAACAAAGCTTCTACAGAACCCTCGGCGCGAATGCCTCGTTCTTCGGGAACCAAAGCCCTCGTCCCGTCTTCTTTCTTATCGGTAACGGGATGTTTTCCAAGCATTCGGTTCACGTACAAGTTCCTTGTAAGTCGGTGAATCCTGACTGCAAGGCAAATAAATCCCGAAAACACAGTACTTTATTTATAGTCTATTCTGCAATGCCAGCTTTCTAACTAGGTGCGATTTAAAAGGTTGATGTTGTTTGTCGGCGGCTGATATTCCTATGTTCGACATTTGTGTAAAAAGGCATGAGCAGCATGTTGAGCTTCGTTCACCTTGCCAGCGCTTATCACCCTTGCAAACGAAAAGTTACTGTAATGTACACGAGAGGTTCAACAGTGCGCTAGTGACCATGGGACTTCCGGTTTCAAAGTGAAGCAAACAGCGCCCCATTGCGGTGCTCCTGTGCAATAATAGGGGAAACCGCGCGTTAATTGTCTCTTCGATGGTAAATGAGAGGAATTACCTATGTTTCTTTGGTTTTAGCGAATAGGGGATAAATTCATTAACATTAAAAATACGATTAATTTAGCTACAGTATTTGTAAGATCAGTGTGCGATGTTTAACTTTCAGTTAATTCAGGCACAATTCTATGTTACACAGAAAGTGTGGAGAGTAAAGCGACGAATCTAAGCAAGAATGAAGTTTGAAAAGAAAGTGCCTTGTTCGAGGAGCGCCAACATCTCGAAGGCGATAATATTAATAATCTACAAGATTTAGATTCCAATAAAATGACCCTGTTTTGGGAGTGGTTAAAACGCGTTAACAATAAAAGTAAGCAAACTGTCGATATATTTTTTATTTCTTTTTGTCTTCCGCTGAATATATTTGGCGTTAATAGTTTTATGGCTTTCCCCTTTTTCAAAGTTTTCTAGCCTGCAGATATGAAGATTTGAATGCAAGAAAACATTTGCCTTTGCACCCATACGTGAGAAAAAGTAACAAAACGAATACTGTTTGTTGTAATTCGTGCTAATTACTTGGCGTTCAACTTTTTTTATAGTCTACATGCCCATGTAGGTACTAGTACAGTCTTAGTACGTCAGTTCTCAACGTCTTTCTTAATTTTTAGATTAACTTCATTGATTTAGCACGTATCCCCTTGCAGCAAAGCACCGGTACCGCGTCTGCCCTAAAGGCCCGTTTACACTCTTGCGACCGAGTACGACCGAGAGAGACCAGACCGGTTTTTAAGCCTCTTGCGACCTCTTAGGACCAGCTCCGCTGTAGCGCATCCGTTCCTAAGAGATCGCAAGAGGCTTAAAACCGGTCTGGTCTCTCTCGGTCTTACTCGGTCGAAAAAGTGTGAACGGGCCTTAACAGTGTCGGTCAGTGTACGTAAATGCTTGCTCATCAAGTGATTTTTAATGCGAAAGCATTAACTGTCCCACGGAGCGAGCCGACGTCATCCGTTTGAAGCGAAAAACGACACCTAGTTTCCCTGACCCCAAAGGTCCCATTGGCTGGCGCGCGGCGACGAGGCTCCCATTGGCCGCTGCGCGCGTCACTTTCAACAACCGCAGCAAGATGACACTCCATGTCCGAGCATCCAGCGCGCCGATAAAACTAATCGCCGCAACACAATGCTGCCCATGCCACTACGGGCCCCGCGCCGGTTAAAACGGACACTATGGCGCGTCCTCCGAGGCTTCTGTTCGTCTCGCCGCCGTTCCAACATGCCGTCGCCTCCATCATCCATATCGTCGGCGGTGCTTCTGCTCGTTTCGCCGCCGACGAACATGGCGCCGCCTCTAGCATACACATCGTCGGAAATTCACGCTTTCACATTCACAACTCATAAGATGTTCTTAGGTGTCTTTCGACTTTTTTGAACGATGTTTAAATTCATTATTTTGAAATGAAGAAACTAACCGTTCAATATTTTCACCTACATGACTGTGAAATATTCGAAGATATATATTTCAAAACAATTCATCGTAATACTGTCTTTAATAGTCACACGCGGATAACAAATGCACCCCAATTTGTTTTATACGTATTACGGTGGTCAACATGTATTACCGGTAGTCAATTTTAGAGTGGCTGACATTCTGCTTCAATTCAAAACGGCATGCTAGCGCCAGCGGAACCTCTACCGCAGATCATTATAACTCCACGCTTACAAAACGAATATCGAGTCACTGGTCTGTAAATGCACGCACTGCGATTGGTATTCCGCGGAAGACACATATTGCGCATGCTCGGAGTATGTTTCGCAGCCCAGGAGACAAAGACAGATACGAGCAAAAAGATAATTACTAGAACGGTGTTTAAAACATTCTCACACAATGGTTCCCGACAGTATAGTGCGTGGAACGCGTATCCGACCGGTGCGTCTATTACCGCGTCCAAAAGAGTGGTTCCTCAATTTCCGCCTGATGACGTCATGCAAGTGTCACGCTGTCGCCGGCAGTGATCCTGGCGGTGTGGCCGCATCGGTCTGTTGGATATGGCAGACGCCTGTCCTGCTTCAGGTCTCGCTCTTCAGCTTGGCAGCTCACGGAAACTTCAGCAGCCAGGAGTTGGGACGCCGCGACGACATCGACACTGGCGTTCGCTCGTGCCTTTTGCCAGAACATCTACCACCATCCGCCAGGATCGCGACATCCGACAGCGTGACACTCCGGTTTTTTCTTGCATAGTTTGTTGCCACGCGTTCCTGGCACCATGCTTGCAGTAACAATTTTACACGATGTTACGCATGGTGTATTCTTTCGTCGTTTTCTAAGCGGTAGTGCGACTGCATAGTAGTTTCCATTACAACTGATTCTTATTACACATAAATGCTGGAACGGAATTACATTACATTACATAAAATTCAAGAAATTAAACTCAACTAGAAATTATTTAAAATAACTAAATTAACCTTATTCAGTTCCATTTAATTGAATCTCTTTCCGCTTATAACTAGCACCCTAAATATGGTTTCCCCTCAAGTAGTGTGTTTCGTAGGTGAAACACCCGTTTCGGGCACCATGGATTTCTACTCTTGTTTATTTTGTTAGGGGTCATTTCAGTTATCTTGTAATTCCTAGACGGATTTCATCGGCAAGCCCGTTACTCTTTTTTTACGTCAGACAGTTTACAGCCCAAAAATTCAATAAACCTGTGGAATATCCATGCACTACAGATATATCTATCGCATGTGATATCTTGCGCGCATGCTGTTTTGTTTAGGCCATACCTTAGTAGAAATAAGATCAATGACGAGCCCCTTCCGCCAAGCTGGACCATTCAATATGTGATTTTGATCATGGTTTCTCAGCGTGAAGGTAACAATTGTGAGAGCTTTTATTTTAGTATTTGATAAATG
Source organism: Ixodes ricinus (assembly GCA_037355805.1). Classification (NCBI taxonomy): domain Eukaryota; kingdom Metazoa; phylum Arthropoda; class Arachnida; order Ixodida; family Ixodidae; genus Ixodes; species Ixodes ricinus. The sequence continues at coordinate 24,919 of JAZHYW010037915.1, read as the reverse complement.
ATTTTAACGACGAAATAAAAACTAACTGGTTTGTCCAATTGCAATATCTTGCTGAGCTGAATTTCATGGAGTGCGTTAGAAGCGGATTCAAAATTCAAATTCAAATTTGTTAAGTTAGAAACAAATACATTACTGCCAATATATCTTATTATATTACATCGTTTTTTTACATTTTACACAGATATATTCCAAGAAGGCAAGAATGATTGTTCGGTGGATGCGGCAGTCGCGTCACGGGAACTAAATATCACTTCAACAAGGGTGGCAGATGCTCGGAGTAGATCATCACATCCTGGTCACCAATTTGTTGCGCGCTCGATTTTGAGGACAAAAGAGATGGGACGACCGACTCCGAGCCCAGGGGAAAGCGTTCTGTTTATTCTTTCGTCCCGTCGGGCTCCTGCCGACGACTTTGTTGTCATCATCGGCGCCGACACTTGACCGCCACGGATCTTATCTGTTCTTGTAAGCGTTAAATTCATAAACAAAAAACGTTTGTTGAGTAACACATTTGGCTCTTCTTGTAATTCCGTTTCACTTAACCATGAAGCTGTAATAACAGAAACCCAGCAGAGAAACAAGAAAGTCACAATTTAGTGAACGCTCTTCCGCTTTAATGTCTTTGCGCTCTATGCGTCTAAAAATTAAGTTATAACTCGCGTAAATCACGCTCAATCATCTCGCTATTTTAGTTATCTTTACTGTAAGGCTTCTGAAATCGCTGAAGTTATGCTACTAAATAAAAAAATAACAAATGCAAATTATACAAGATTGATCATACTCACGAAGACCTGGGAGCAGACAATGTGTTGAGTGCGAACAACAACCTCGCAGAAATTAACACCACGTGACTTGAGGAGACATGACTTGGTCAAGTGCTGTGACATCATTTTTTACCGCTAAACACAGCGGGGAAATTGACATAACGTATTGAAAGCAAATGACGCGCGGTCATGGTGCGTCGGTTTCCCCGCTCCATTTAGCGGGTAAATTGATGTGACGATCCTTAATGACGCTCCTTTGTGACAGTGCCTCGTGACGGTTCTTCGTCACAATCTTTTTTATAAAATTCTGCTAAAAAATTAAATCCTGTATGAAAAATACTAAGTTTAGAGAGCTGAGTAAAGCAATTCCCTCTCAAAGCTGTGTCAAGGCCGTAAAATAACTTTGTCTTTGCATTTATATATCCGGAGTTTAAGCAAGCCGAGTTGTGTTCGAACAACAAAACTCCGTTTCACCGTGCGCTTAGCAGCAGGGGACGCTAGAAGCCGTCCCAACCAATCCAGTGCTATAAAAGCGTCACGTGGCCATGCCCCCGGGGCGCCGTACAGTGCCAGTCAAAGGTTACGCGGCACGAGTACTGTATTCCGTTGGCTCCGATTGCTTGAAGTGCTCTCTGCTCTCCGTGATGAGGTAAAACAGAGGAGGGGTGACAACCGCAGCCTACCTAAACATTCTCCAGCACAGACGCCTAGTGAGGGAACACAAGAAAAGGGAACCCGTTTCACGCTTTATTGCCTAGACGTCACGTGCCAGGCTTCAAATAGCTCTGCTCCCCATATAGGCCTCAAGCTCTAACCCGCGGCCTCAGCACTGGGTCAGGGCCAATCGATGGGGCAGCACGGCATCCCCCGAGATTCGGTCGGGGGTCGGCCTCGTTCTCCCTTAACGACTCCCGCAGGTTGATGTTCTACATGCAGGCGTCGCGTTAATTAGATTGCTCTGGTTCCGTTTCTTTATTACCACGATTAACTGGCTCAGTCGTTGGGACCTGAGATTTGATGGGGAAGCTGAATAGCCCGACGCAAAAATAAAGGGACTAAATGGGCGTTGCAATCAGCTGTGACAAATCGCGTTTCCACACTTTTGTTTTTATTTTGGGAAACTAGTCCTTTACTCGCGGATTAATAGCTAGCTCAACTTAATGGGATCGAGCATACCGTTGAACCCCTCAGATAGATTGGGGCTTCCCATGCGTCTGCTTTACCACAGTACACATGGGGGCTTTTCATTGCTATTCATGGGAATAGAGCAGTGAAGACTGGGCGCAGATAGTGTTTGTGCTGTGAAAAACATTTGCGCCGTTATTCGGCTCTTTTCGGTAACTCCGTCGTTCGTTAGCCTAGTTTCGTGAGCGACAGTGATCGATTGTTGAAGCGCTCTGCAATAATGAACGATGGGCGGGCTTTGCTCATAAATAACTTGTAGTTCATGTGAGTCTTTAAGGCGACCTAAGCCACGGTGGAACAAGAAAAAGAAAAGTCTTCACGGCGGCGCCAATCCGTGCAGCTTGTGTGCCGAAGGTTCGTTCGAATTTCTGACAAACGCTGCAAGATATTGCAACATTCCCAGTGAAGTAGGAGGCCTAAGAGCGCCATTCTGAGAGCCGTCTTTATTCTCGCCCACGTTTACAAGGTCCCCTTGTGACCTTGTACACTGGCCCCGCAGGACCTCGTACAAGGTCATGCGAGAGCTTATACACAGGCCCCCAAACAGACAGCGCCCCTGCCGAGATGATGCAGCTACCAATAGTTTTGCCTGCTTGGCTAGCCCTGTTCGGACACCGATGTCTTCTTTCACCGTGATGTCACCTGATCTAATGCGCTGCCCACACGCGCTCCAGGGGTCACAAAAAAAGGCTGATGGACGGAAGCGACTCTTTGAGAGCGAACTCGACGCGAGAGATTGCGTGTTGGGCCAAGCCAATAGCATTAAAGGTTGAAAGCCGCATAACAATTTTCTTTTCTGTACTCCCTGATAAACTATAAACAACGCAGAGTGTGGCTAATTATCTTCGTGCGTCTCGCTTCGTCATTTGTTCTTCGATGTTCCCCTTGGCTGACACCGCAATCTCGTGTACTGCGGAGCGACAATGAGGAGCCCAGGATTTGTCACGCCTTTCATTTCTCAAGACGTCAGCGATAATAAGGGGGGTTGGGGGGGGGGCGGTTACTGGCCGAGTCTGGGGGGTCGTCGTGCCCGCCGCCGGCTGTATCCCGTATCCAGCATCCCGATGACCGAGGTGTTTCCGAGGGGGACCTCTTCAGGACACTAGCACTATAGAAGCCGTGAAGGCCTGGCCTCTGGGACCCCGGAAGCACACAGCAGTCACGTGACTCCGTAAACAGTTGACCAAGACCTGTGTGACGTGTCCATTGGAGTGTGGTTGCCGGAAAATAATCCGCAAAATAAACTCATGCATTATCAAGAAACAGTTAATTTTATTTTATTTTAATATGGCAAGACAAAAAAAAAACGGCGTACCGGTTCTTCAAGAAGCGTAGTCCAGGCGGATGTACCTTACTAATCTCATAATCAATTTTAGTAGGCACCACAAGCCTCTTTATAAGGGTCATTGACCTCTGAGAAGTGCTTCTAAGCCGAATAAGTACTACCATCTAGAAGCCAAATAAATATGACACCGGGAAGACAATCTACCCAGAGCATGTCGCACCGCAGAGAGGCTAAAAGCTATTTGCTTGTGGAGAGGCTTTTCTTTGAAAGCCCTCCCTGCGTGTTCACAAGAACGACAATGACATAATCAGTCACCGCCTGCTTCCTTCACAGATAATCGATATAGTGCCTTCACACACGAGGCGCCCTCGTTCTCGAACGTGTCGCCGATGGTAAAACAAAGTTATTACGTAGCAATGCATAAACTGCGGTCATTATAGGAGTCTGTGCTTTCGTTGTTAAGCCCAAGGCGTCTGTCCGAACGCTGTCAGCATATCACGTCCTTTTCGTGTCTGGGATCAGCGGGACCTCTCTAATGCATCGCCGATCCAGATATGCCCTCCCCAGGATCTAATGGAGCTGCCATGTACTCATTACTCAATCACGCTGCCGCCCTTGCTGCTGTGCGAAAGCCTCTAAAGCACGTTTCAGGCTATTGGATAAAAACAAAGTAGAGGGTGTCCAAAGAATAAACATAAGGAGCGTTTATTGTGCGTTTGCTTTTGCCTCATCAATAGGTTGATATTCACAAAAGAACACTTTTTTCTGGAAGCTGTAATGAAGGCCGCTCCTGCGCAAAGAAAGTTGCCAAATACAGAACTACTCTGTTGAGTTTTGTTGTCTTCGTTTTATTGGATCATGAAACAATGGTAGTTTCAAAAAGTAATTTTTCACAGTTACAGTTGCCTGAAAAGAACTTGCGAAGTTCTCGTTGCAGATACCGCAACGAAAAAATAGGGACATTTAGCAAACCGTTGCCGTGTTTCACGTAACGCACTACCGAAGCCTTTGAAGCATGCTTTTTAGCGCGCGTCCGTGTGATTTCATTTCAATTAATTTAATATACACTTTAGCGCCCAGGTTTAACATAAGGGGGTGCATACACAGCAAATATTTGATGAATGGGAAACATAGAGATGTGAGGTTGCAAAGTATTAAAGAAGTATTGAAGTGTTAAAGTATTAAAACTATTAAACTACCACGCAGTAGTGATACACGACCGCACGCCGGCACGATGCTCATCCAGATCGAAACGGGCAGGGGTGGGGATTGAACTCAGGATTCCTGGGCTGTGCAGCGCGAGCACTGGTATACCAGCGAAGAGCCGCACACTTGGTGGGCACATGAAATAAGAGGAAGACGAAGGGTCAGATACATAGAAAAAGGAACACGAAGGCTCAGATATAAGAAAGAAAAAGAGTCCGTTTAGCGTAATATGTAGACTAAAGAGAAAGACTATTTCATTAAAATAGTTGCTAGTCCAGCGGTGTGTCTGCCTTTTTGTTCGTCTGTGTGTGTGTGTCCTTCGAACGTTCAGCTGGCATTTTAACAAGCATGAACCAACTAGCTCAGCTTCAAGCCGTTACATGGCTCTATTTTGTACTGATTCTAATTTCTGTATTAGGTAAGGCTTTTGGGAGTTTCATATCGTAGATGCATACTCGAGCTGCGGCCGAACAAGGGCGGTGTAAGCTACGAGTTCTGTTTCTCAATTTGCCATGTGTGATGTTCGTTTACATACCTCTGTCAGACGGCGTTCTAAAGTCCCTTTCACTAAGCTCCTTTATAAAATCGGCCAATCTGCTCGCGATGTTGAGTGCGCACGTGCCCTAGGGCGTGGGCTGGTTCGCCGATTTTATAAAGGAGCTTAGTGAAAGGGACTTTTAGAACACCGTCTGACAGGGGTATTACAAAACCAAGACTTTGGTTTGCCTTTGCAGTGATGTTAGGTTTGTTTATTTTTTTATTTCGGACACAGGGTCACAAGGAGAAAGGTCAAAAGGCAGAAAAGCTCTGCCTGAAGAGGCCCAGTCCCCTCAGTACACAGCATCAGCAGTCAATGGAAAAAAAAAACAAGCACAAAACATCGGCAAAAAACAAAACATCGACAAGAAACAGCAGTGCAATATCATTGGTACCATTACTTCCCACAAGGATGAAAATTACACGTCATAATTTATACAGAAGCTAAAAAAAACCTGATCACAATACTATACACAATACATGTAAAGACAAATTGACGTTCAAATTTATTCTGAACAACATGACAGAAGATACCTTTTAAATCGTTTTTGAAGCTGCAACGTGAAGTACTATTTAGTATTATTCCCATAACATCTGGATGTTTGTTTAGGAATTGAGGTATCATGTATTCTAATTTCTGGTTTCCATAGGTTGTTCTTAACCGAGGTATCCTATAGGATTCATGCCTTAAATAATATTGAGTATATTCCAAAGGAATGTCTAAAAAAAGTGAAAGCCGTTTACAACTCCCTGTAACGCGCGAATTAGAGCGCAGCTCTTGAGGAGGAGGAGAGAAGGGCACTGGGGGAGGTCAAGTGACCTTGGGGAGGGGGGCAGGTCACGTGGCCTCGGGGGTCACGTGACGATGCCGATGCCGATGACGTCGTTAGTGACATCACCGATGACGTCATCAGTGTCAATGACGATGTCGATAATGTCATCAGTGACGTCATTGATGACGTCATCGGCATCCACATCGTAATCATCATCGTCATCACCGATCACGTCATCAGTGACGTCACTGATGACGTCATCGGCATCCGCATCGATATTGTCATCATCACTGATGACGTCATCAGTGACGTCACTGAGGACGTCATCGGCATCCGCATCGTCATCGTCATCATCACTTATGACGTCATCAGTAACGTCACGCATCCCATAACGTACCACTTGGTTACGCCGACGGCGACGGCGACGCCGCTGAAGCCGGAAACTGGCGCCTAAGAGCCGCGCTCTAAAAGTCGTTTGCGTGGTTAATTACGTTGTTCCAGTAGTAAATTGAAAGTTTCAGATGAAACATTTGGTTAATGTTGCAGCAAATTGAGCTTTAAAAAAGTACTGGGCAGTATGGTCCATGAAATTTTGATTATCCATGCAGCGAATTGCCTCTTTGGCATGATAAAAAGCCTTTCGAGGTTTGTCCTAGTTGTCGAACCCGACTAATAAACATTAATTAACATGAGAATGCACTCAAAGAGTAATACAATTGCTGTTTTAACCAATTTGGAATCAGAGATCTAACTGTGTATTAAATTTCAATGGATCGAGAGATGTTCTTGCGCATCTTATTGATAGGGGGGTCCATGATAAGTTTTCTTTCAAAAAAGAAAAACCTAAAAATGTATAAGCGGAGACTCGTTCAATTACACTGTTTTGGAACTTTGAAGATAATATTACAGTCATCAAGTTTATTTCGTGGCTTTGAAAATTACATATTTGGTTTTGTCGTATTTTTGTATATTTGGTTTTTCAACTTGAAAAACTCTCAGAGAGTGCGGTACGCGCGACTTGCAACGGTTTGGCTAAATGTCCCCAATAACTTTTAGATTTACAGATACTTTTCAGTCCCTTTTCTCATCTACAATAATTAATAAAAGTGCCAGACGCCCCTTACTGTATTGAATAAAGTGCAAGTGCGCGTGATACGTCCAGTTAAAACTAGCCTCCCATGTACAGTGATTGTTCCCTGCTTCATGTGTCAGTTTCGTATTGATTGGACCAACCGTGATTGACTATAAATAATTAAATTAAACTCGCCTAGACTATTCTAAGAAGCCCATGACAGCAACAGAGGGTGTCCTGACTATATTATGCGCGCGTTTTGACTTGTCATTCATGGTTACGGAGAGATATGGGTCAGTTTCTTTCTTCAGGGTGTACAGAGTGTCACGAGCATGTTTTAATGAGAAGTTTCTATTGTTTCTGCTTCTTTGTTGGGTGCGAGGGGTGCCTTGGAGTGAGAAGTCCCCTAAATAACTGAAGTAATCGCGGGGGGGGGGGAGGATGAGTTTCATCGCACTCTTTACATCAATATATGCATTTCGTCTGAAGTTCTGACAGTATACGCGTGCTACACTATCCCTTGGCACGCTTTGATTTGCCTCAGACGAGGCCGTGAGTACACGCTTTGTCTGGAACTAGCTGCGCGTCGATGGTCCCCTGTGGACTACATGCTTGACGAAGTACCATTCTCCGCGGACAATCGCGTGCTACTGCAGACGACCGTCAACGGCAAGTCACACTTACCCCAAATTCATAGATGTAACTTCATCTGAAGCCGAACTTCGACTTGCTCAAGACCGCCTCAAAACAAAGTTCGATTTCAAAACGCTCGTAGGTGTCTCTTTTTCTTCAGCTGCTGCCGACGAACTTTTAAGAGCGCAGCTCTTGTAGACGGCTGTTTCCGGCTTGAGCGGCATCGGCGTCGGCGTAACCGTGAAGTCAGCGTGACCCTGGCGACGTCACGTGACCCCGTGAGGTCACGTGACATCGGTGACGTCACCTGACTCCTGTGACGTCACCCGACCCCTCTGAGGTCACGTGACCCCGGTGACATCACGTGACTCCCGTGAGGTCGACGTGACACTCTGAGGTCACGTTGCCCCAATGAGGTCGCGTGACTCCATAGACGCTGCGTGGCCCCCGTGAGGTCTCGAGGGTCACGTGACCTCACAGCCAGCGCTGACGGCGACGGCGACGCCAACGCCGCTCGGAGGTTACGCCGACAGGCGACGGCGACTCCGACGCCACTCGGAGGGAGGATTAGCAGGCAGGATGAGGAAGCGAGAGGAGAGATGAGGGGTATACCTTAATTCAGTACCCTTCCGTCCTCTCTTCAAGAGCTGCGCTCTAATTCGGTGTTACAAGGAGTTATAAGCGGCTTTAATTTTTTTTTGTCAAGTCCCGTGCAAGTCGCTGGCAACCGCGGTGCACCGCGCCTGTTGTAGAGGTTATGCTGCAATTATATCCTTAAAACTGGCTTCACACTTGTAGGCAGAAGTTAAATGTTTAACTTTATTTATAACGTGTTTAAAAACGCAAATCGTGGAAGATGTTGATCCGCTATTCTAGAAACCAATGTTTTACGCGTTTTCTAGACACACGCTCTTTACCGTCTGGCAACGGCAGTGATGGTAAAAATATGGAAGGAACGAGGCGGTCTTGCTGTGCGTCATCTGTAGAGAGGAGGAGGAAGTCCGTGGAGCACGTGATGCGGTCGTGCAAGATCATGAGGTAGTAAGCTTCTGGAGGCGGCATGATGCCATCTCTGCAGCAACCAGGTGGAGTGACTCTGGAACAGGCTCTCTGTTTAGTGCCTAGAGAGCCGCCAGTGGGAGACCGAGGAGTCAGCGACGCTTTCGGTGCGGGCACAGCTAAAGCGGCAGGGGCCGAGTGCCCTGTCAACGCAGCGAACGCGATCGAGAGAACTAAGCGTCGACTGGAAAACCTAGAGAAGGAAATCCTGCTAGTGGGCAGGAGCTAGGGCACTGCTGAAAGCAATATAAAGCTAGGACACACACGGAAGCAGTCCGTAATGCAGGTTCCGCCCGTTAAAATGATTTGAAATCCAAATCCAATCAAGCGAGGTCTCATGGTGCTTGTTTGCTTTTGTTTTGCACGTGGGCGTCCCTCGCTTCTGGCCACTTTTGGCGTCACGGGAGCTTCGACATCTCCTTCGCTATAAAATAATCGGGAGAAGATTGGACCACGATTAACCGAGGCCGTGAAAACACATACTTATGGGACTTTAACAAGCAAGAAAAGGTATTCGAGTGAGTGCCCGAGTTTGGTGCTGCGTCTACAAGCCTTAACGGGAAAGCCTGGAATCCTCATAGGATCTTTTGATTGTAGTGTATATTACTGCAGTCTTCTTGCACAGTGCCGCTTGGTGTTCAGGTGTTCTGGGAAAGGCATTGCGCCCATGCACGTCTTTTGTGCCCCTGACACCGTGCCGGGCGGAGCTAAAGGTTGAGACTAAAAAATAAAAGTAGGAAAACGTAGAAGCAGAATACGATAGAGATGAAGTGCACACACAGAGAGACACTACATGCAAACACACATGCAAACACACAGACATACATACAGACACACACAGCACTGTAACTCACAAACGCACACGCACACACAAAATGATGAAATGTGATTGCTCTACGCAGCTCCAGAATGCCATCGCGGTTGTCGGGGAATGTCTCCGCCAAGTTAGGAGGAAGTGACATCCAGAGGATTGCAGCACTAAAGACAAGCCTTGGGTTACAAAAGAGGCGAAACAGAATATCAAACAAAAAGAAAGAAGAGCATACCTTTGATATAAGAAATAGGGGGCGAATCCAACAAGGTGAGATTAGAAAAAATAAATATCATTTTAAAGCTACAATAAAACGATCCAAAACCGCGTATTTCACGCAGTCAGAAACTAAGCTTCAAATAAACCCTAAAAGAATTCTGGAAGTTTGTAAAAACAAATAAAAATGATGACACATCTGTCCCTCCTCTTTGGTAGGCGATGAACTTATCGAGGATGTAAAAAGAAAGGCAACGCATCTGAATAAATACTTCGAGTCTGTGTTTTCTAAACCTGCTGCATCATGCTGTCACCCAAACGTGCAACAAATAATGAAATATGTCACGTCACCCAATGAGATAACATATAACGGTATAG
>JAZHYW010037915.1:0-10000 GCA_037355805.1 Ixodes ricinus | reverse complement strand
GGGGCGGGGAGCAGTCGGAGAAGGTGTGTGTTTTGCGTGTGTTTGTGAGGGGGAAGGGGGGCACTGGTATCGGGAAACAAAACCTTTGAGTCCGCTAAAGCCTAGCGCGTGAATCACTGGGGTGCGTTTACCCAAGCATCGGCATCCCCTCTTTGCCTTCTGCATCTCAACCTGGAATGTGATGCATATAAAAACGCGTCAATCGGAGTGCAGAGTTTGTCCTGTTGACTTGCTTCCTAAGCATGTCTGAATATGCTGTCTGCGAGCTGCAAATTCAAGAACGTTGCGACCGTCTGGACAAAGATTAATTTCCAAAGTTAGGCATGCAGTGGTGTCTTTGCTCGTGAATAATTTTCAAGCCACCAATACAAGTATGTTTGATGCTTGAAATTGATTCGGTTTACAAAAAATGCTGTATACTACCCCAAGCCCAATTCAGCAGAAAAGATTAATTAAAAGAGGCAAGGGTTCATGGTATAGAGCTATTTTATTCACCACTTGTTCAATCGACATATTTGTACTTCTTCCCAATATAGCAACACTGTCAAATTGGCGAAAGAATAATTTTTCTTCCGTAGTAACATAGGTTTTGGTACCAATAAAAATTTAAAGGAACCAGCAAAGCACCTACCGTAGACACGAGCGAAAGTGAAAGCGTCGTTGAGCAAAAACAAATAAACGTAAAAGCCATGACGGCTTTCTCAGCGAGGGGAAGTTTCTTTCATAGAGACCGCAACGACCGTCCATCAATTCCTCCGCTCAAGAGAGACGCTTTTTTGAGGGACATCGAACCCTTTATCAGAAGGACCGCGCCTGGCCATGTGCTTGGGGGAGTTCGGGACCAGGTTATAGAGATTAGGCCACCGGTTTCTTCTTGAATGTGACGAGTTGAAAAATGACCCTGATGCTACGCGTGTGGTGTCTATCCCAGCACGGCTTCCGTGAACATTCGCCTTTAGTGATGTTACGATATATCGAACATTCTATAGCGATAGCTTTACGGGAGGCACTTTGAGAAGATTTTGACCTCCTGGGGTGTCGTCGCCGCGCGTGTGAATAATGGAAAGCTTTTTTCTCCTCTCTTTCGTGAGGAGAGGGAAGTCCGGAATTTCCGTTGGCCGTGCCGTTCAAAGAGAGCTAGAGGGCGTCCGTAGCGTCCTGCAAAGAATGACGGGACGAAGGAGGAATCTTTGTGCAATCTGGTTGAAAGACTTCTTTTCAAATATTACTCGCATTATGCGAAATCCCACTTTGGCAATATCCAGTTGCTACGCGTAATGTTGATGGTCTTAGAAAACTTCCATTGCGCTTACCCCCTTACTTCACGGATCACCGAGCACAGGTGGCGGTCGTCAGTGGCATTCACAACGCCAACGATAACGTGCTATGATAATTAACCACGTCGTACATGCGCAGTCAGGTACAGTGCTAAACGAAACGAAATGGGCCAGCGGAACGCGTGGCCTCCAGAACTTGCTGCGCCATCTACCGATAAAAGACGGGCTGCCTGGTGACGCGAGTCGCACATGCGCAAAACTGATACGAGCGCTCAGCGGCTGTTCGCACACAGGCGCGCAACCCCGATAATCTGCGCAGGCCATGATTTTGCGGAGTGACCACGTTTATTTTTCCTCAGAGACACTGTCGTGATGATGTGCATGAGTTTATCTTGCTTCAAATATATAAAAAGAAAAGATAAAGCTTCATTTTTTATTCCATAAAAGATTGATGAGCCAGCGCGTCCGGCCTTTTGCAGCTATAATATATTAATGCAGATAGCTTTATTTTTCGGTGGTTTTATTCAATTTTAGCGAGCGTCTGACAGTCATTAAAAAGCGTGTGCTGTGTCAACATAGTTTATTTGACATGTTACACAATGCTGCGCCTACCAGAAAAAAATAATATAAGTAACGTGCTTGTTTTATTATCAGCACCTTACTCTAATATTTGCAGAACTCTCCATTGGCTTCACAAATAGCATTCATGCGACGCGGAAGGGATTCATAAAGATTCACCACCAACTCTGGACATTGCCGCAGCCTGTCCCATTCTTCCTTCACAGCATCCCATAGCTGGTCAGTCGTGACGGAGTGAAGTCCTCGCCGCGATAGCTGGATCTTCATGTTTCCCCAGATGTTCTCGATGAGGTTCATGTCAGCCCCTTTGGGGGCCATGGCATAACCGCCACTCCGCGTTCCTCTAGAAGGTCACGCACACGATTTGACTGATGAACAGGACAAAGGTCATGTTGAAAAAAAGCATCCGTCAGGAAAGGTCCCTCAAGAACGTAAGGAATGAGCTCGTGCTCAATGACGTCGCAATACGTTTCGGAGTTAAGCCTCCTGGATTCTTACAAGTGGACCAAGTCCTTCCGCTGACAATGCCCCCAGACGTTAACGGTTTGTCGCCCACTCCTGCCCACACGCTGCAAGTAAGGGCATCATACCTGAAACATCAAAATCACAAATTATAAGATCCGGCTTGTTAAAAATTGTCGTAGTTGCTCAAAAGTAACATACCGTGCACCTCGCGGTCTCCAAACTTGTTTTCCTTGGTGCCAGTGAGTTGAGCAAGAGGACTCGTCGCTGAAAACAACGGTTTTCCAGTCTTGAATCGTCCATGATGTCTTTTTCCATGGCAAACCGCAGGCGGATATCTTTTTGTCGAGGAGTTAAAATTGGGCTTCTTGCACGCAGCATAGCTCCTAATACCCGCTTCTGCAAGACGGCGTCGCACAAGTTGGTCACTGACATTCAGACCAAGTTCGCCTCGAATGTCACGGGCCGTAATAAAAGGCTGGTCGATCGGCAGCCGCGACGATCCATCGATCTTCCTCATCGGTAGTGGACCTTGGGCGGACGTCGAGAGCGTCATGGATGCGGGGCCGTTGTCGTCTCGAAACGCCGTGAAAATTCGGGCCACTGCGGTTCGGGTCCTTCCTGTCATCCGGGCGACTTTCTCGTTGGGGGCATTCCTCGCGCGGCATAGGGCCACAATTCGCCAGCGTTCGTGAATAATGGCACTCGCGACGGCAATCTTCACGAATGGATACTGATGGCAGTGAACCGACAATTTATAGAAAAAATAAATGTGAAGTGAAATGGCACTGTGCTTTTTATTAAAAGAAAAAAATATTGCCCTTTTGTTCCTTTTCTTTCATATTTGAGACAAGATAAAAGTATGCACAGGGCGTCAAACAGATCGCGATAAAACCACGCGGCGATTAAATAATAAAAAAGGCTATCACTCTGCAGAGATTACCCATCGGGGGTTGTGCACAGCGTGGGAACAGCCGATGAGCGCTCGTATCAGCTTTGCACACCTCCGACTCGCGTCACCAGGCAGCCTGGTCTTTTATCGGTAGATGGCGCAGCAAGTTCTGGAGGCCACGCGTTCCGCTGGCCCATTTCGTTTCGTTGAGCACTGTACATAACGGCCCCATTCCCCTCTCATTGCTCTGACCATGCTACCGCTATCACTTTTGTTTTTCACATATTGTGGCCGAAAAATACAACTTTCATTTCAAAGCGATTCTTTTTCATTGTTTTTTGTTTTTTGTAAGGCGAGCACGATCCGACGTCTGCCGGATAATGAATATTTCACCCGACATATTCTACGCATGCGCGAGTTGTCTTTTATGTACCGATTGCTGGTGCACAAATTTCTCTTTTTGGTTCATGCGTGGTTGTTATTCACTCTTTTTGTGTTTTCACAAGGTCGCCATATTTCTATTGTGCTCTCCGGTAGGTTGTTTCTAAAAACGTTATTCTAGCCTCCGAAGTAGTTTCGCTCATTTACCACTGGGAGCCGTCTTTACGCAAAAAACGTTAATTGTATCCCGATGCCCTTCGGGGTGTTGTTCTTAGTGGATTTCACGCCTGAGCTCAAAGTTATTGTGGGCTTAGACGAGAATCTAAGATTTTGTCGAATGAAAGTTTCGGAGACAAAGTTGAAGTGCGTTTAAAAACAGGCAACGTTGCCAAACTGCACGCTCTACATGATTTGCATTAAGGTAACATCAGTACCCATAGTAGTGGCCTTGATACTGAGTGGATACCTTCTACAGCATACATATTTTTTCACCACCTAATTTTTATATTATAAAGAACAACTATAAGTTACCACTAAAAAGGAGCAACGAGGCGATGTAAAAGCCATGCATCTTATTATCGTTATTCTAATTGTCTTCTTGCTCTGTATTTGTTTTAGTTTTATGAGCACCTTTTTCATAGGAGATTGAGCCGTATTTGAATTTCAGGCGTCAAGAATGCATAAAAAATGTGAGTAGAACCGAATAAACGTTTTCGCCTTTTTTAACAAACATATTTCACTGTCATTTTACACTAACCAGCAGGGCGGCTATGTTTTCGTAAACTTACAAATGCGACCCCAAAGATGCTAATCCTTTACTGGAAAACATCGAAATTACATATTTTTATCTTAGGCGACCAAAGCTGTCCGCAACATAATAAAAGCAGAAACACAGCGCTTGATTTCGCCATCAGCCAAAGCTTTAGTCTTAACATGTTTCGTGGTTGTTTCAAGCGTGTCGTTCTGACGGAAAGCATTTTCTGCAGGTGGGGCAGCCGTTGCAACAAGCAAGAGGATAAGGCGGGGCCAAATGAGGTTTGAGGCGAAATGCAACACTTCAAGGTTTACCGGTTGCTGCTGAGTGCAAATCTTGCAATGTAAATGACTTCCCATTTTGTTGACAAGGCACGACACTTGGAAATTCTGCTGGAAACACGCTGGCGGGACAAAATACGCACTTATTGTTTGTCGGTCGACGAGCCACCAAAATGTGGTGAAATTCGGCACTTCCGTTCTTCAGAAGGCGTGCAAATGAATTAGCTAAAGCTACAATAGGGTAATGTCGTATTCTATTTGTCTGTGTTAGCTGTCCTTTCATAAAGGTTTATTTTTCTAGGTTTTGATTGTTGTGACAATAAAATCGTTTAAACTGTCGCGTATCCAAGGGTCAAAACGCAAGAATATTTGCACCAGCAGCTGTAAACTTTTCGGAAGTTAAGTGTTTGCTCCTGAGCTGTAGCTCTTTTTTTACTTCTTCATATTATTGTCTGGGATGGTAAGGACGTGCAAATGAAAAATAGCCAGGACTACATGATGCGCAAATGACAGGAAGAGAGCACTTGAAAATGCATCAGCAGCATTTTTGTATTCGCACTGCAGCCAAAGCCTTCGGTGAAACTAAAGATTTATTCCAAAGGTTTACTAGGGAATTCAACGAACGTAAAAAGCACGTGCTTTTAAAACTCAGTTTGCATCTAAGCGACGAGTTCTTTCTGAATAACAAGAGAAAGAGCTCGTTGAGAATATTTTGTCCATACTAAAATTTCTCATGTACAAGGATGCACAGAGGATAGTTTACTTTAATCCTACTCTAAAGCAAATAAAACCAAAGAGGAAGATGATTCAGGGTAAAGCAGAGAGTCTGCAAATCGTTAGTTCACCGAAGAAGCCGGTAAACCGGAAGTGTTTTGCTAACCACGCGACGAAAGACAAAATGGGACCGGCAGTGCCTGGCGTGCCAACCGCCCTCTGTTCTGTGTGGATTAAATTTACGACTTGGGACGAGTCGGTTCACGAAGATTAAGTAGCGGAAAATGGAGGCAATCATATTTTCCGAGTGCAACAACTAAGATGTCTTTTTCTTCATCTTTTGCTGGGTATATTATTTGGCAACACTATAGCTGTCTAGATTTGCCCAGCCGTCAAGGCAAAATTTCAATTTCGTTATTTTTTTTATTCATGAATGTATTTATTGTAGTTATCATAACTGTAGCCTAGACAATTTTTACTCACTGCAATCCCAAAACGCAAAAGAAAGCTTTCATACTGAGTTCTTTTCAATTCTAAATAAAAAGAACACCATTGATTTAAAACTGTATGTTTCTTTTTGCTCCGCCTTACACTATGTATGATCAGCATTATCATTATTATTATCATAAGTTTATTTGTGCGACCGTGAACCTTATCAATGAACATTGATAAGGTTAACTTGACTAAATATTAGGGTTAATTTTCAAGAAACCTTCTCATTAACCTTATTAATTAACAGAAATAAGGTTAATACTCAATGAGTATTGATAACCTCCCCAATGAACATTATCAACATCATTTGCTTGTATTATAATGCACACACAAAAGATTCGACATCTTGAGATGTCGATGCCTGCTCAATGATGTCTTCATACACTAGCCTATGCGGATCACGAAGCTAACAAATAGGACACATGCGCCCGCTATTTCAAAAATGTAATTGATAATAATTAAAAACGAATGGTCCTCAAATGTAATAAATTACCGGTACAAATTACTGTTTCTTAAAAGGAACGAAATACTCTGCTCGTTAGATTAAAATTTATTTTCACGTTGTTTTTCCCCTACACGTCACGTATCAAGAAAACAATAGAAACAATTTTGATGTTTTCAGAAATGTCCCGCAACATTACTTTTCACTTCTCATATGAAGGAGTAGAAAAACACGATGAAAAGTAGTGTTGAGGGGCAGAGCCTACTGGGAGTTGTCTTCTTTATCTTTGTTTTTCGCATATTTGTACATGTCCCGAACGTTTTGTTTGGTTCCAGTGACCGGTCATACAAGAGAGCGTTCTTTCGTTTCGAATATTCTCCTCTTCGAAATGTTTTCCATTTTAACAAGCTAACTTTATGCTGCTTAATTGATTCCTCATATTGCCCCAGTTACTAATATCTGTTCACATTTTTTAAGGAGAAACGAGTATTTAAAGTAGTCTGTTACCAATATTTGTAACAAAATTTCATTACAAATTAGGTGCGCAGAAAAGTTGCGTGGCAATTACAAAATTACATAAAAAGTAACAGATTACACGCAATTGGTTATTTTACAACCGATTACTTTCCAAGTCTGGTATAGTGTGTAATCAACTAAAAAATAGCTGCAAATTTGATCTATAAGTAAAGAACAGAAAAATAATTTTAGCTATCAAAGCCGCGAACACTAAAAAAAAATGTCCAGTTGTATATTCCTCACGAGACACGGGTGAAATCCCAGCGTACGGTGTTGGGAATCGCGCTAGTTCGATGTTTTTTATGCTTTAAATTAACCGTGCTCGGTTGTTTTTTTATGCTTTGTAATTTTATGCAGTCGTCGTTTGTTTGTAATACTTCGCAATCAAAGCTTCTCCTATGCATGGTTTGCCGTTCGAGATGAGGCCTACAACGACGATGCTCCTCCCTGTGGAATACCCGACAACTGGTATGCCGAATTGCGCCTATATTGTCTTCCCGCTGCAGGGTTGGGCAATATCGCGATACAAATGTATCGCGATAGTATTTCAGAAATACATTTCGCATCTGTATTTCTGTATCGCGATACATTTTTTCACCAGTATCTGTATTCCTGTCTCGAAATAGATTTGGAATGCATGTTTGTATCGCGATGCAATCAAAATTAAATGTATTTCGTTACATTCCTTGAGAAATCTCCCCCCCCCCAAAAAAAAAAAAAGATAAATAAATAAATAAAAGTTTTAACGCATTATTTTTTTAACTTCTCATGGCACCAGGGTCAAGAAGATGCTGGGGCATTGTTACTATGCTGACCAAGGTTCCTTCTGATACTCCAAACTATTTTCTATGCGTCCTCTTCTCTCTTCTGATAAGTGTTGCGTAGTCGGGGTCTCGAACCAGGTGGCGTGCCAGGAGTGGAGTCAGAGCATCTTCCGCCGCAGGTCTTTAGGTAGGGATTTCTTGAGTCATTGTTTGCTGTCATCCAATGCCCCCTGCTAACCGTCTCTCTTGCCTTAGCGTACACAGCACACCCAGCCGGCGAAGCTGAGTCACACTCCGCTGCAGCACGAGGCTGGCGGTGGTGGACATGAAAAACTAGGATGACTCAAAAATGCGTCTGCGGCTGCGCCCGTGACATTGCACGGCCCAAGGGTACGTCATCAGCCGACGTGAACGTGACCCGCTGCTCTGGTGATCCGTAACCCAGGAAGGAGGCCAGCCGTGGCCTCGCTGTGCCGACCCAGACTTTGTACACCCGCGACTCGTCTCGAGCGCGCTGCTTCTCGGAGAGCTCGCACCTGCACCAGCAATATCAGGTCGCAATCGACGAGGTCTCTGTATCGATGATGCTAGGTGAAACTTGAGGACTGCAATCCATGCGTGGGTGGTGGAGGGTCGGCAGGAAGGTCCTTCACAACAGGGATGCCACCGTATCGTTTTTGAACCGTAACAGAAGATAAGACATGTATTCCTGGATGCTTCACGTGGTCCACTATCCCGAAAAGTCCAAATGGCACTGCCTGCACGATCTTCAACGAGGTAACATACAACGAAAGTGGGTATTGTCTTTTCATTCAGTAGCGTAGTGAAGTTTTATGTTCGTGACCCCACCTGCAAATAAAAAATACAAGTTCATTCCACAATGACGTCATGTGATCAATGTTGACAGGGCGTCGTTATTGGACAGGGGCGTGGTGACTTTTTGATGGGATTTAGGGTGACATAGAATTTATTTAGAGGACGAAGTTTTTTCGCATCTCTAGTCAGAGAGACAGGATGACAGGGAAGGGACCGCGGTCTGTCTTTGATGAAACGTTTTTTGAGCCCTTTGAAAACTCCTCGTCGTTCGAAACCACTACCTCCAAGGCAAAGTGCCAAGCCTATGGGAAAGTAATTTTTGTGTCAAAAACTTCCACTTCAAACTTTTAAGCTTCATCTCAGCTGGCGTCCCAAACAAATTTGAAAAATGTATTGCAGTATCAGTATTTCTGTATTTGTATTTCTGCCCTCCTAAAGTATATTTTTGTATTTGTATTTTCAAAGACTTTTGCCTCTACTTAAAATGTATTTCCGTTACGTATCGCGATACACGTTTACAGAAATATTTTAGTAACAGTATTTTAGCTATTACATTTAATGTGTTTCAGTATTTGTATTTCCAAATACATTTTCGAGTATTTCTTCACAACCCTGTCCCGCTGACACTCTCGCGCAATTTCCGTGAATCGTTTCATTTATTTTGAAGCACGAGTTTATTTACTGAAACTCGCGACATGTCCAGAAAGTTCCCTTCTGACAAAACCCAGTGCAGGGAACGACTTGTGTATTTACTTCGCCTTACGTCGGTATAAAAAAGCTTCAGGCGCTTCCAGGTGACACTCGGGTGGGGCGCTGTCGAGTAAACAAGACCAGAGTTATTTTTTGCAGATGTACAATTACAAACGCGACTTAGTACAGCTTGCACGCCAAAAAATATTCGTGTTTCTTTTTTCTTTTTTTTCATCGCAAAGAATAAATTATGCATCGCTGAGCGCTCATTCTTCGCCAAATTGTAGCGTTGAAGGTCCAAACCAGATGACAAAGTATCAATATTAACGGTTATGCCAGTCAAAAGTTAAAGGTGATTTTATAACGTTTCCAGTAGAAAAATGGGGCGCATTTTTGCCCGCTTTCGGTAACTTGCGCCATAGAGTGCCCGCCATGTATTTGAGAGTTCTGTCGGCTTCCGTTTTCCCACTGGAAATTTTAGAAAATTAGTAATAACTTTTAAAGAAGAAAAACGTTTAGCGCAGAAAGGTTGGCCTCTAGTAAGGACCGACTGTGCTACATTTGGGTGGAGAATATATGACGCTCGGCAATGAGTAGCTTTTTTGTTTGATTTTTTTACAGTGAAAAATATTTTTTGTGATTTTTCGGGAGGGACATTTTGTAGATAAGTTGTTTTTTTCACCAGTCGTCACATACCTAATCACTCGTCTGATTTCAGTGAGAGACCCCGCGTGTAAATGACGATCGCCAGACGCACATCTAGTCAAGATTTCTCGCGCTCCGGCCGGCAGGCGGTGTCTGGATTATATTCCATATCTCGCAGGCTGCGCTCGGCAGCAGCCGCGTTAGACCGTCCAATCAGCGTCATAGGCAGTCCATCTGTGACATCTCAGAGTTCAACCAACGCTCAGCGCTAACTGACTCCTGGTGCCTCTGCTCC